>JARACY010000502.1:0-90961 GCA_029255725.1 Scrobipalpa atriplicella | reverse complement strand
GATAAGTAAATGAAGGATTTACGACATGAGTGTAGATAAAATCTTTTATTACTTCTGATATACTCAGCTCATATACGGCGATCGGGCCTTCGTTAATCACGTGGGCCCAGTACGTATTGGTCGACTTCCCACACAACCTTCGTATTTCTTCGTGTGTAGGTTTCCTCATGATGTTTTCCTTCGCCGTAAAAGCTATGAATAAATGTACATATGAAATTCGAAAATATTCAGTATTTATTCCAGATAAAAGAAGAAGTGAAAGAAGTAGACGCGTCGTCGATACAAGCAGCGGAAACGGAGAAGGAAGAAGAAGAACACGTCAACGTAGAGGACGTTTCAGTTGTTGAAGAAGAACAGAGGTAACAACTCATGTTACATTATTAGTATGACTACGTCCGTGGTGTAGTGGGCTAAGTCATGGGCGTCCTGTCCTGAGTTCGATTTCCGGAGGAGGATGTTAATATTTCTCAATTTATCACTTTTCTTCATTGCTGGACTGGGAGCGACAGAAAAACATAGAATGTTCTAGCTGCCCTTCGTCCCGGGCATTTTGTAGTAATAGAGATTCGTGGGTTACACTTCTTCTTCTTAGCGAGTGGATTTTCGAGTCGAACAACGACCCGATAAACCCTGGTGTCAGAGTTTTCAAACCGCCTAGTAGCACAGCTATAGGCCTCTGACATGGTTTCAGTATCGACCACTATCAAATACAGCGACCGGGACCGACGGCTTAACGTGCCCTCCGAAGCACGGAATCTTTTTACTTTTCGGACAATCAGGTGATTCAGCCTGCAATGTCCTAACCAAACTGGGGAAAACCTCACAAAGTGATAAATTGACAAATATCAACTTTGTGTTCCCCCCCCTGGGAATCGAACCCAGGACCTCCGGATCGTAAGCCCACAGCTTAGACCACTAGACCACAGAGGCAGTTGGGTTACAGTGATAACTTGTAACCTTGTAACTATAGCGATATACACATTTTAATCTAAAACTGCCCTCTATACAGGGTGGCCCAAAGAGTGACGTCCAAAGACAAAAATCAGATTCCTTAGGTCGAGGGGTATCCAAATCATCCCATGTATGTTCAGCGATTTTTAATGGTTTAGGAGTTATGAATTTTTTAAGTAATTTTCGAGGAAAATCGACCTGAGTGGCTTATTTATTTTTTATTATTTTTTGGGTTAAGTATTTTCACAAGGTTTTTCTTTTGATATTATTCTATTGAATGGTTCTAGTAACCATAAAAGTTTCAGCATCCTTGCTCTAATGTAAGTTAATTATTTTTAATCGGAATTTAGAATTTTAAGTCCGTGCTAGTCCGTTATGAATTTTTAACTTGAAATTAAAAATTGATTGAGGTAATCCATAGCGTCAAACTAATTTTAAAACTCCGCTGGACTCTTAAGTAACATTAACATCGAAAAAAAGTTGTACTTAAGGGGGCATTATCCACAGAAATCAGCCTTTAAAGGTGGGTAGAGGGAAATTCCTAAGTTTGCAAATTGATTTAAAAAATAAAAAGGAAATGTTTTATCATTAATACTGAACAATTAAGTGAGGAAGTGTGTCAAATTATCGCAAAAATAAAATAATTTGATGTAAAATTAAACATTTCAATTTTTATTCAATTTATGATTTTTGTGGAATATCCTACACTTTGTGGATTTGCTTACGATTTATTTTTCGTGACTTATTTAACAGGTAAATGTGTGGAAGAGATAGCAACTGTGAAACTTTTTGATGCGAAAAAGTAAGTTTTTAAACATTTAATTAAATTTTTTTATTAAAAAATCCTTACAAATCTGACATTTTGTATTTTTCTGATACTTCTCACCTGCTACATGGCTATCGATACAGAAATCATAAGCAAATCCACAAAGTGAAGCATTTTCTTAGGACATTTCACTCAAACATCATAAATTTAATAAAAATAGTTTTTTTTTATTTTACAACAAATTATTTAATTTTTCCGGTAACTTGACACATTTCCTAACTTAATTGTTCATTATTAAGGAGGTAAGTATGGGAAATCGGCTAAACAAGATTCGGAAATTGACTAGTTTAGTACTTTCAAAAAAGTTTTATTGATAAGAACATATACCATTCTATTCAGTATAAAATGGAGAACAAATAGATCAAATAATAATAACATACAGTCATATAATAAATTACAGAAAAACGCTTGAGAAATCAATGAAAAAGTATGAAATAGTCACGCAGCTCCTGACTAAGTGTAGGTTTTGAGCGACGTAAAAGCAACAATACTTACATCAAATTAATCGCAAAAGAACAGAGAACACGTAGATGGTCATTGTTTTATAATTCGATTTAAATAGCAATTGCAATTAGTTATTAAATATGCAATATAATTTGGCTCATTTTTGTCATACAAATTAGTATGGCGCGCGCAGGTCAAAATTCAACCTATATTACGACAGGCACGATGTTCCATTCTTTCAGTCGCCTGCGGGCTGTCAAGGTGAGAGGTTACGGCCGCTCGCATCCAAAATTCCGCCATCTTTTCTTGTATACTTACAAGGTAAAAATCAAGTCTGTCACTGCAGTGGTACCATAGAACAAAAGTAAAATAAGTATACAATAAAAAGAGGTTTTATTTCAAGCACATACCCCATAATGTAGAAATAGTTTACATTACGTAAAATAATAATAATATTAATACTAGGACTTTAAAAAAATATGTAGCAATTTTTTAAATAGGGTGTTATTCTACCCATGAAACTGAACAACTTTCCACAAAGAACATAGGTTGAATTACGAAAAATAAATTGGTCCTCCCATACAAATGGTGTCAGCGGCTCGAGTCAATTTCTATGGGCGGGATATTTTATTTTTCATATTTCGAATTATTAAAAAAGTTGTTCAGTTTGAGAAAAGTTGTTCAATTTTGAGAAAAGTTTCAATTTCCAGAAAAGTTGTCAGTGCGGGGATGAGTTGTCAGTAGGGAATGAGTTGACAGTGTGGGATAAATTATCAGCGCGGGATGAGTTGTCAGTAGGGAATGAGTTGACAGTGCGGGGATGAGTTGTCCTCTCATCCCGCACTGACAACTTATGATGCGCTGACAATTTATCCCGCACCGACAACTTATCGCGCTCTGACAACTCATCCCCGCCCTGAAAACTCACCCCGCACCGCACTGATAACTCTTCCCCGCACTGACAACTCATCCCCGCCGACACGACCCATGTTGACCCGACGACCCATGACAGCGTTTTTTTTATTTAGTTCGGTATCTGGCATTTCTTCTATGCCATTTCGCGGTGTGGTTGAATCAAAAACTGCTCACTTCGCGGGCTGGCATTTCATCAGTACCACTCCGCGGATTGGTCGTTTTACATACCTGCCAAACCCCGAATTCGGCAATTGGCTTTTTCGTGTTTGCCAGTCCGCGAATGGTTGCTTCAAAACGCTCAATGGCCGATATACAACCGAAATAAAAGGACATTTTGGGAATAGCGCGTTTTGAATTTGCCAATCCGCGAAATGATCCTTTTTTTCGGCTAATGAACGATTTCGGGGATTGTGCTGAACACATACAATGCTTTATCTCCACTCATACGTACAGTACGGCCATAAATATTGCACATATGCCCTTCGAAAGAGACAGCATTAGTATTAGTAGCGCTGTCACTTTCTTATATTCGACTTAAGAACAGGATAGCAAATAAACACATGACATTGACATTCCTAATCTGACATTAAATTGCTTAAATTTGACATTAGATTGCTTATTTAACGTAAAATAAGGAACATGCTCTATGTTCGGTTCTTATTTAAAGCAGCTTATGTCAAATTAGGAACGTCAAACACATGTGTTTATTTGCTATCCTGTTCTTATGTCAAAGTAAACAAAGTGACAGCGCTATCTTAAAATTAGTTAAGAATGGGGCGGCCAGAATCGAGGGCAATGTTAAACAAAACTTTTTTTTTTTCAAACTGAACAGCTTTCAAAAATGAACAACTTTTTTTCATAACTGAACAACTTTTTTCAAACTGAACAACTTATTTTAAACTGAACAACTTTTCTGGAAACTGAACAACTTTTCTGGAAATTGAAACTTTTCTCAAAATTGAACAACTTTTCTCAAACTGAACAACTTTTTTTAATAATTCGAAATATGAAAATAAAATATCCCGCCCATAGAAATTGACTCGAGCCGCTGACACCATTTGTATGGGAGGACCAATTTATTTTTCGTAATTCAACCTATGTTCTTTGTGGAAAGTTGTTCAGTTTCATGGGTAGAATAACACCCTATTTAAAAAATTGCTACATATTTTTTTAAAGTCCTAGTATTAATATTATTATTATTTTACGTAATGTAAACTATTTCTACATTATGGGGTATGTGCTTGAAATAAAACCTCTTTTTATTGTATACTTATTTTACTTTTGTTCTATGGTACCACTGCAGTGACAGACTTGATTTTTACCTTGTAAGTATACAAGAAAAGATGGCGGAATTTTGGATGCGAGCGGCCGTAACCTCTCACCTTGACAGCCCGCAGGCGACTGAAAGAATGGAACATCGTGCCTGTCGTAATATAGGTTGAATTTTGACCTGCGCGCGCCATACTAATTTGTATGACAAAAATGAGCCAAATTATATTGCATATTTAATAACTAATTGCAATTGCTATTTAAATCGAATTATAAAACAATGACCATCTACGTGTTCTCTGTTCTTTTGCGATTAATTTGATGTAAGTATTGTTGCTTTTACGTCGCTCAAAAACCTACACTTAGTCAGGAGCTGCGTGACTATTTCATACTTTTTCATTGATTTCTCAAGCGTTTTTCTGTAATTTATTATATGACTGTATGTTATTATTATTTGATCTATTTGTTCTCCATTTTATACTGAATAGAATGGTATAATGTTCTTATCAATAAAACTTTTTTGAAAGTACTAAACTAGTCAATTTCCGAATCTTGTTTAGCCGATTTCCCATACTTACCTCCTTAATAATGAACAATTAAGTTAGGAAATGTGTCAAGTTACCGGAAAAATTAAATAATTTGTTGTAAAATAAAAAAAAACTATTTTATTAAATTTATGATGTTTGAGTGAAATGTCCTAAGAAAATGCTTCACTTTGTGGATTTGCTTATGATTTCTGTATCGATAGCCATGTAGCAGGTGAGAAGTATCAGAAAAATACAAAATGTCAGATTTGTAAGGATTTTTTAATAAAAAAATTTAATTAAATGTTTAAAAACTTACTTTTTCGCATCAAAAAGTTTCACAGTTGCTATCTCTTCCACACATTTACCTGTTAAATAAGTCACGAAAAATAAATCGTAAGCAAATCCACAAAGTGTAGGATATTCCACAAAAATCATAAATTGAATAAAAATTGAAATGTTTAATTTTACATCAAATTATTTTATTTTTGCGATAATTTGACACACTTCCTCACTTAATTGTTCAGTATTAATGATAAAACATTTCCTTTTTATTTTTTAAATCAATTGCAAACTTAGGAATTTTCCCTCTACCCACCTTTAAAGGCTGATTTCTGTGGATAATGCCCCCTTAAGTACAACTTTTTTTCGATGTTAATGTTACTTAAGAGTCCAGCGGAGTTTTTAAATTAGTTTGACGCTATGGGATTACCTCAATCAATTTTTAATTTCAAGTTAAAAATTCATAACGGACTAGCACGGACTTAAAATTCTAAATTCCGATTAAAAATAATTAACTTACATTAGAGCAAGGATGCTGAAACTTTTATGGTTACTAGAACCATTCAATAGAATAATATCAAAAGAAAAACCTTGTGAAAATACTTAACCCAAAAATAATAAAAAATAAATAAGCCACTCAGGTCGATTTTCCTCGAAAATTACTTAAAAAATTCATAACTCCTAAACCATTAAAAATCGCTGAACATACATGGGCATGATTTGGATACCCCTCGACCTAAGGAATCTGATTTTTGTCTTTGGACGTCACTCTTTGGGCCACCCTGTATAGAGGGCAGTTTTAGATTAAAATGTGTATATCGCTATAGTTACAAGGTTACAAGTTATCACTGTAACCCAACTGCCTCTGTGGTCTAGTGGTCTAAGCTGTGGGCTTACGATCCGGAGGTCCTGGGTTCGATTCCCAGGGGGGGAACACAAAGTTGATATTTGTCAATTTATCACTTTGTGAGGTTTTCCCCAGTTTGGTTAGGACATTGCAGGCTGAATCACCTGATTGTCCGAAAAGTAAAAAGATTCCGTGCTTCGGAGGGCACGTTAAGCCGTCGGTCCCGGTCGCTGTATTTGATAGTGGTCGATACTGAAACCATGTCAGAGGCCTATAGCTGTGCTACTAGGCGGTTTGAAAACTCTGACACCAGGGTTTATCGGGTCGTTGTTCGACTCGAAAATCCACTCGCTAAGAAGAAGAACTGTAACCCACGAATCTCTATTACTACAAAATGCCCGGGACGAAGGGCAGCTAGAACATTCTATGTTTTTCTGTCGCTCCCAGTCCAGCAATGAAGAAAAGTGATAAATTGAGAAATATTAACATCCTCCTCCGGAAATCGAACTCAGGACAGGACGCCCATGACTTAGCCCACTACACCACGGACGTAGTCATACTAATAATGTAACATGAGTTGTTACCTCTGTTCTTCTTCAACAACTGAAACGTCCTCTACGTTGACGTGTTCTTCTTCTTCCTTCTCCGTTTCCGCTGCTTGTATCGACGACGCGTCTACTTCTTTCACTTCTTCTTTTATCTGGAATAAATACTGAATATTTTCGAATTTCATATGTACATTTATTCATAGCTTTTACGGCGAAGGAAAACATCATGAGGAAACCTACACACGAAGAAATACGAAGGTTGTGTGGGAAGTCGACCAATACGTACTGGGCCCACGTGATTAACGAAGGCCCGATCGCCGTATATGAGCTGAGTATATCAGAAGTAATAAAAGATTTTATCTACACTCATGTCGTAAATCCTTCATTTACTTATCAGAAACGCTAAGCAAATGATATACCTTTCGATGCAGCCGTGACTAAGGAACCATACAAATTTCATTTCGTTATCGCAAAGCTGTAACAAAATGAAGTTTTTTTTTTAATTTTTACGCAGATGCTTGCTATTTGAGCAAACTAGAAAAGAAGAAATAATGATTACTTTATTTTTTCTTTAATTTAAATTTGTTGTATGAGTGTAGATAAACTATTGTATGAAACTGTACATAATTAGTATTTAACACTCGTGTATACTTTTATGAACTCATTATGCAACAGTTACATAAATAGCTATTGCGTGTATATATTTTTTATGTGTTTGTTAGTGAGTGTTCGCACGATGCACGGTGTATGTGTGTTTATGCGTGTTTCATTGTGTTATATGTGTGTGTGTGTGTGTTTGTAAGTGTGGCGACAAACGACGAAGGTGTTTCTTCTGTGTCAACTATGTGTGTGTGTTAATGAGTGTTTGAACTTTAAAGTGTAACGTACATTTTACGTGTAATGTAACGTGAGTGAGTATGTATGTACGTGTGTGTGTGTGTGTGTGTGTGTGTGTGTGTGTGTGTGTATGTCGCTACAACCTACTTTGTCCAAATCGCCCAGCACCTTAATCTCTGGCGCGGGGAATTTCATCTCGACGGCAACGGATAATGACGACGGTTCTCCAGTGTCAATAGCTGAAGAAGAGTCGGCCTCCATAGGGGTCGGAGCGATCTGATAGAAAAACGCAGGCAGAGATTTATTGTAAGTTAATATAATGGAGGTCTGTAATTGGCTTATATTTAGGAAATTAATGTGAACAAATTTTATGTATTATAGCTGTAGACTTCAGTTTCATAATAAAAATAAAAAATAAAGTAACTTCGCAAAATGTCCCTTTCGCAAAATGCCCCTTTGAGAATTGAAATTTTTCTAAATCTTTTCAGTAGCTGCCTACTATTTGAACTAAATCTGTCAAAAAAGAATCATTTTGCGAAAAGGGATATTATGCGAAAGGGACATTATGAGAAAGGAACATTTTGTGACCAAGGGACATTCTGCGAAGTAACGAGATTTAACAGGCCAAGCAAAATGTCCGATCACTCATGACACCACCATTTATGCTGGCGCCCCATGGGTACATATTTATTGGTAAAGGTAGGTATTACAAATACACCTCCTGACTCTATTGTGAAACGAGCGAAACTTGTAATACCTCTGAAAAAGTTATACAACGTGTAACAGAAAGGATATATGCATCGAGAAACGTGTGAATCTACCCATGAAACTGAACAACTTTCCCGAAGGAACATAGGTCGAAATACGAAAAAAATATTTTAGGCTTCCGTACAAAATGCATCAGCTGATAGCGCAATTAGTATGGGAAGTTTTTATTTTTGTATTTCGACCTATGTTCCTTAGGGAAAGTTGTTCATTTTCATGGGTAGATTCACACGTTTCTCGATGCATATACCCTTTATGTTACATGTTGTATATCTGAAAGTTGAAGGCCTTCCTTGACTTTATATTTTTGGCCGTGAACATTTCGTTACGGCGTTCTAAAAACCCTGTAGCGCCATCTATTATCGTTTGCAGACGTTTTCGCACTGATCCGAATCCGATAGTAAATGTATGACAGCTTGCGCACTCATCCATATCCGTTTTATAAGGAATTTTCACGGACGCGATTCGGATACGAACCGAAAAAATTACTCTGTTATGACCAAACGGCTGGACAGATTTCGATAAAATCTACACATATGGTAAAACAGTAAACCTGGTGTGTCTGTACATTGAATATTTTTATTATAAAGAATAGCTTAAAATAAAATATTACCGTTTCAATATCAACAGGCAGCATCTCATCTGGAACTTGATCACTCGCAGCAGGCTCTTCCTACAATTAGAAATATAATACATACATACTACATACAGATCAACTGGAACAACCCTCAAAACTTGTCAGACGTGGCGGAACGACCCATGTTTATGTCGTTTACGCTCTGCCTACCCCATTAGGAATGAAGGCGTGATTTATGTATGTATGTATGTACATTCCACCTTTTTCTCTCACTCCCAGCATAGAAGATTTAAGATTAGAATAGAAATATTATATGGGAAATATTTCAATTTAGAACAGTTTTATCATAGTGTATATTGCTATAGTGACGGGTTGTCAGCCCATCGCCTAAATTGCAATACAATGAAACCCTCGTATCCCTTAGCTGGTTTTTACAGCATGCCCGGGGATGTAGCTCTAGCTGGCACATTCCCAGTCCAGCATGGAAGCAACATGGACCAATTTATTTGTGAAAATTGTTCAGTTTAGTTGACAACCCCTATCAGTGTTCAGGAAGCTGTCCCTTACACCCAAGTATAGGTATATATATAGGGTGTACCAAACCTTGATATCTTCGACAGTGTGTTGTTCGCTCACGGGCTCCGCAACGCTCGGCGCAGGTTTCTCTTGTTCATCCTTCTTCAATACCGGTTTCTCTGCCCTATAAACAATATTGATTATTATTTCAACTCTAACTCTGAAACTGCCTCCGCGGGCCAGTGGTCAGAGCCATGCACTCCCGAACCGGAGGTCCTACGTTCGATCCCCAGGGAACACAAAGCGTCAGGGCTGTAAATAACTGGCTAAAAGCCTATCTAACCGATCGAATTCTGAAGGCAGCTGTTTGCGGCGTCACGGAGCAGAGTGCACCAATTACGTGCGGAGTACCGACTGGTTCTGTCTTCGGGCCCGTCGGGCACATTATGCATGTAAAATACTGTCGCGTTTATATGTATGCAGGTGACACTTGCTTAGTCTACTCTTCTGGTAAAGACATAAATTTAATAGAAAACTGTATTCAGCAAGATTTCGATAGTATTACGTAGGCACACGATAATAATAAATATTACCAAAACTAAATGTATGCACATCCATTCACCGTACAATAAGTGTATAACTAGCAGCAGGGACGGGACTGGTAAGCCCTTCCGGGGTTTTAGAATGGGTTTCTAATAAAAGTTTGCTTACCATACCTACTCGATCGTTGACAGAACCCGTTCAATTGGCTACTTTCCAACTAGTCAAATCAGCAACTTTTTATGAAATGTCAAAAACGCTTTTTTGTATGAAAATGGTGAGTTATGACGTCACATTTTAGTAAATATCTTAGAGCAACGGAAGGCCGTGTTGCTCTGAGGTAAATATTGACTACTCAAATCAATAACTTATATACTTTTAACTCGATTATTAAAATCTAAATGTACATTTTTTTTAAATGATGACTGAAATCCTCAATATTTTTAGCCATCAGTTTTAAGTATAAACGTTTTGAATTTTTTGAAATACCCAGTCAAGTACCCAATTAGGGTTTTTAAGCGGTTGTTAATAAGGGTTAACAAAACACGACATGCCGTGTAGACAATTTTCATCTTTATGATCCTCGTTATACGGTAGATTATAGAAATGTATAGCGGGCGTACAGTTAGGTCGGCCGACGGCGATTGACAAAGCTTTGACGTTGTAATTGACACTTAGCCCTTAAAAACCCTTTCATAACCACTTCTAGAAACCAAATGAACGGGTTCTTCAATTGAGTTAACTAAAATGAAAATGTTCCAGTGACGTTTCGGAAAGACATTTATTTGGGACAAAGACATGTATACAAACGTCAGTGTTTTTATTTTAACAGCTTAATCGCGGAAGGGGTTGTCCCGTCCCTGATAACTAGGAAGCCAAAGGTGATAGGGCACGATTTTACCTGCCTACACAATGGCCAGTCTCGCTGGGTTTGTGAGGAAATTGAGATGGTTCAGCACTATAGGTATCTGGGTCTGACAGTGGATAAGAGTTTCTCTTGGACTAGACATGTAGATTTAGTATGCGAAAAGCTGAGAGCAATTGGCTACTTTCCAACTAGTCAAATCAGCAACTTTTTATGAAATGTCAAAAACGCTTTTTTGTACGAAAATAGTAAATTATGACGTCACATTTTAGTAAATATTGACTAATCAAATCAATAACTTATATACTTTTAATTCGATTATTAAAATCTAAATGTGCATTTTTTTTTTTAATGATGAATGAAATCCACAATATTTTTAGCCATTAGTTTTAAGTATAAACGTTTTGAATTTTTTAAACTACCCAGTCAAGTACCCAATTCTTGCTAAATTTCATCACCTCAAGCTTTTCACAAATAGAGCGACGCTGTACATTTTATATTATGCCCTGACAGATTCAGTGCTTTCTTATGGGTTGGGGACATATTGGCGTACTTTTATTAAAAGTACACCAGTCTGAAAATCGTTTAAGGCTTATCTTGAAAATATAAAGCAACTCCAAAAATACTTGTAGATGAAAAAACAAAGCATAAATTCCAAGAGGACTATAATCATTTATTTATGAACTGCAAAATGCTGCCAGCCCAGGAGAGGGTATTGTTTCTGTTAGCACTAGAGTATTATCACTGTGATCAATTTAAGGTCTCGGTGACTTATTCGCGTGTACTCAGGAATACACAGGAAAGGACATTATGATGAGCGTACTACTAAATATCTTGTTCCTACAGTCTTTAATAACATACCAAAAGAGATAACAAAGTGTGAAAGTAAAAAGGTCTGGTTAGAGAGCATTTATTAACACAATTTATAATAATATTATTTCCGACTTCTAAGTTTAATACTATAAATGTTACTTAATAAGGTAATATAAAAATAACAGTTTGTAATGTAATTGGGAGCCCTTTCTGCCAACAAACTATTGTATAGTTTGGCAGATTTTGTTTAACTTTAAAACTGTACTGCCAAAGTGAATAAACGTTTTTTTTATTATTATTAGCTGTTACTAATTAGGCGGTTTAAAAACTCTGACACCAGGGTTCAATGCGTATACATCCTCTGTCTTAATATCGATGTCGTCGAAAGGGGCGTGGCTATCTTCCTATCATTTAACAATCATTAATATATTCAACGCAATAAGGGTGCAACTTACCTGTCTTTTGTATCGCAACAACAGTCAAAAGGGGCGTGGCCATCTTTCTATCATTTAACAATCATTATTATATTCAACGCAATAAGGGTGCAACTTACCTGTCTTTTGTATCGCAACAACAGTCAAAAGGGGCGTGGCCATCTTCCTATCATTTAACAATCATTATTATATTCAACGCAATAAGGTGCAACTTACCTAGCAGCAGGCTTGTGTATCGCAACAACGGGCGGTATATGTATATCAATATCTCTGAACGCGTAGACGTCCTCCGCCTTGATCTCGATATCGTCGATATCGACGGCGGGGGGCGGGGCGGGCGCGGGCGCGGGGAGCGGCACCGGCGGGGGCGTGGCTGCGGTCGCTGCCAACAATCATTTATTTAAAGGTAATGCCTTTTTAGCATTTTATTTTATATAAGTTAAATGCAAATTTAACAGTCAATATTTAAAAGGCTAGATCGTAATGTTAAATGCTGTTACCTTCATATTTACTGGGTACACCATTTAAAAAAAAAGGGAACCAGCGTTCTATTCTGCCGGTTTGAACCCAATACACAAATTCACTTTTATAAAATAACTAGCTTTCCGCCCCGCGGTTTCACCCGCAGCTAAGAGTTTACCCGTGGGATTGAGTTCCCGCACTGTTCCTACCTTTAAAATTGACGGAATTTCAATACAAACTTCCATCCCCTATTTAACCCCCTTAGGGGTGGAAAATACAAAAACGCTGAAACACGTGTTCATTATTTTTTAATCTTTAGCCCAAAAACAAAATTGGAAGATCCTGCCATCAAAATTGACGGAATTTCCATACAAACTTCCATCCCCTATTTAACCCTCTTAGGGGTGAAAAATACAAAAATGCTGAAACACGTATAAATTATTTTTTAATCATTAGCCTAAATACAAAATTTGAAGATCCTACCTTCAAAATTGACGGACTTTCATACAAACTTCAACCCCCCTTTTTACCCGTTTAGGGAGGGAAAATCCGGAAATCCTTTCTTAGTGGGAGGTTACGTTATAAGAGGAACTTGCTCTCTAAGTTTAATGATTCTAGCTTTAGTAGTTTAGGCTCTGCGTTGATGAATCAGTCAGTCAGTCAGTCAGTCAGTCAGTCAGTAAGGACAAACGATTTTATGAGTTTAGATTACTAGATGAACCCTATCTATACTATATACATCTATCTTCATAGAATCTTGTCGAACTTTTGTATTGCCTCGAAGGGGACATCAATTAATTTTCGTAAAATCGATTGGCTTCAAGTTATAGTGTCTTGTTCGCTTCGCTTGTTCCGAGATTCGAACCGAAAAAAAAACGTAATTACCCAAAAAATCTGAAAAAAATTAATAACAAAAAGCCTCACCTTTCAACTGTTGTTCTATCTGTATGAACTCGTTCTTGATATGCTCGATGGCGGCGTGCTTGGTATCATGTGGACTGGCGTTGGGGCTGCCCGAGCCGCTCTTTTCGAGGAGCATCGACAGCGTCGGCGCGCCCGCGGATGGAGACACTGTTTCTGAAAACACATTACTAAAATACCACGAATATACGGACGGGTGTGAGGGACAGATTAAGGCAAGTTACTAAAACACCATGAATTGTTGAGTCAAGATGGTGAAGGGCGACAAAAAAAGAAGTGTGTTTCTATGACACAAATAAGAGTTCTCCAAGGCAATACCAGGTCCCATATTGTTTAACATATGGAGTTCCCGAGGGCAGTGTATTAGGTCCCATATTATTTAACATATGGAGTTCCTAAGGGCAGTGTATTAGGTCCCACATTATTTAACATATGGAGTTCCCAAGGGCAGTGTATTAGGTGCCACATTATTTAACATATGGGTTCCCCAGGGCAGTATATTAGGTCCCATATTATTTAACATGTGGACTTCAGGGCAGTGTATTTATTTAACACTAGCTTACCGCCCGCGGTTTCTCCCACGTTATAATGAAGTATCCCGCGTTAAATTTCTTATCCAGGATCTAACCGAGGTTTATGTGTGCTAAGTTTCTTCCTAGTCGGTCCAGTAGTTGACATAACAAAATAAGAATCAAACGTAATCATGTTATCATGGAACACTTGTTTATTTAACATGTGGAGTTACGCAGGGCAGTGTCTTAGATCAAAAGTTGTTAAAAATTTAGAGTTACACAGGACAATGTTTTATGTCCCATATTGTTTAACAAATGGAGTTCCCTAGGGCATTGTTTAGACCCCATTTTGTTTAATGTGTAGAGTTTCCCTAGTTCCCTATTCCCATGTCAAGTACAAATATGTTTGTACTCCAATGCGCTTACCGACAACAGTAGCCGGGTGCAGGATGTGCTGCGGCGTGGTGACGACGGGGGACGACTTGAGCAATGACGTCAGCAGCGGGGAGGACGGCGGCGCGGGGCACGGGGTCGTTGAACCTGTTGATACTGTTATTAGTGAACTTGCATCAGAATTTTTATGAAAATTTCCCTTCGGCCGTTTAGGAAACCGGAGTTTGGAAACCATTTATGTAAGGGCTATCACATATAAACACGTTATACGACGTCATGCTGTCCAATGTTACGTGAACGTCGAACGTCACGTCTTCGTACATAAAAAGTCACGTTACAACATCGTAACGGGTCTCATTGCGGCCGCGTTTTGTATCTCGTTCTTTCATAACAGAAGCAGAAGACACCTGTTACGGTTCATATTTTGAGAATAACTACGGTAATCCGGGCAGCGTCGGTAATCGACGTCGGCGGTACGTTCCACGTCATGACAGAAGTTTTACGTTGTGTGACGTGGATATCCAACGTTGACGTAAGGTTGTGGTGTGTGGTAGCCCCATTGGATTTCATCACCATCAGCCACAATAGTCCACTGCTGGACATGGGCCTCCCCAAAATTGGGGGGTATATGTCATACTCACCACGCTTGGCAGGCGGGTTGGTGAGCGCAGTAGAAGTTTTCCATTCACAGGGAACGCTGCTGCCCATTCCCTGGATTTATCCTTTAGTCGCCTGTTACGACACCCATAGGAAGTTATGGGTGATGCTTTTCTAACCCGGCACCACACGGGTCACACAACCATGGGATTAACCATCGGTGATTCTGTTATCCTGTTGCCTAAAGAAACTAATACCATAGCTCCTCAAAGTCTGTGGTTAGGGTCTGGCCTGAGCCTTTGAATAGATCAGTATTTTCTCAACGGGAACACAAATATATTAGTCATCAAAACATACTAATTTGTGCGCTGGGTGGTGAAGCGTGCGGCGCGTGCGGCGGCCGCCAAGTCCGCTCAGCGCGCGCCCGTCTCTCCTCTCGCTCCTTCAGCCAGGCGGCGCGTCTAGCAGCCTCCCTCTCACGCGTGCGTTTCGCTGCTTCTATCTCGTTCCACATCTCGCGGAGGCGGTCGTCCGAAGCCGCCGGGTTGCGGGCTTCCATTATTTCATTCTGTTTGGACATTTAAAAATAGCCTTACTACAAAATTTTACATGCAGCCGACATTCTTTGGGAAGCTACAAGTTCATTGTATTAAAGCATTATGGATAATTATATGAAAAAAAAAAGAAACTTCGACTCTCCATATAAAATGTGTCAGCTATTCGAGTCTTTTGTATGAGAATGGATTTGTTTTCCATATTTTAACCTATGTTTCATACAGAAATTCAGTTCGACTTTTGCATTAGAACAACAAACAGTTGCAATTAACTCTTTTGCACACTTTAGAGTAAGTTAAGTAATATTCTTAATTGTTACTTTCATAATATCATATCAATTAGTTAATTTCTAATGACTAGACTAGCCTCTGCCAGTTCAAGAGAACAACAAAAATTGTAATTCTTCAATGGTATCTAAATTTAAAATATACAAGTCTATTATTCAAAACAATGTTCTACTACCCTTTACAGCCTACGAGTCCAAATATAAGCACTAATTCTTTTTTATCAGTTATTATTTTTACTCAGTAAAAGTAACTGAACAAACATTATTAAAAATGGGTGGTCATATTTGGACGCTAGGATGGTCCTTATAGGGGCAACAATTTTTTTTTTTAAATATTATTGGACGCATAATGCAATGATGGTTTTGAAATTACCTTAAGTTGTTCATAATGCTGATTCATTTCGGCTAAATTTTTCTGTATCTCCACGATTCGCTCCTGCGTCAGTCTTTTCAAAATACTCTCCTGCGGAGTTTCAACTGCACCCTCGGAGCTGCGCTTCTTGCGTTTCGGGGTCTCCACGTCTTCTAGTAATGCACCGTATTGTGCGGCGCAGCTAAAAAGAATTCATTTCAAAAACATATTTTATTTATTTTACAAAATGGCGTCACATCTCAACTTGAGACATATTTTGCCAATGACAATATATTTGATCAGTTTTATCTTGAATAACACATATTATAAATCATAATTCAATATCGCAATGTTAAATTAAACACATTAAATCAATAAGTTTGCGATGATGGGAGAGTCTATATTGAGAAAACGTGAATCAGCTACCTTTCTCGTAGTGAATGCTTCAAAAACAAAAAAAAAACTTTTTCTAGTAAATCACACAGCTAACGAAGTAAATAAGTATTGATTTGATTGAACTTTACTCATCAGAGAGTCGTTTCCAGAGAACATCTATGTAGGTTTAATTTTATTAAGTAATCAATAACATGAACTCTGTATTACAGAATAATCATCTTTTTTCAAGACAAGTTTGTAAATAAAAGTTAGTTTTATGAATGATACAGGTGGCAATAACTGTAGTGGTTTTTGAATTTACAAAACTAAACCATCAATAAACTACTAAATATAAAAATAATTTTAAAATCTATTTAGATGTAACATCTATTATGTATTTTGTTGATGTAATGACGATCCGTATCAAGTTGGAAAATGCATATCGATGGTCTAGAAGACAAACGTGATAATTACAGACTCATCAACTTTTCAGGGGGACTGTTTTTATAAACTTAAAAGTTCTAGACACTATAACTTAAAATTGAACATTGGAATCGTGTATATATTGCCTATATTTGTTTAGGGTATTTATGTTTTTAATTATTTATCATTAACTTGAACATCAATATCCCAAGGTATCAACAAAAAAATCAAAATAGTAAAAAAGGACATTACTTAGTATGTTTGTACATAAACTTTAATACATAATGTTCACTTAACACTTCCGTGTATTGTATATGAAGTAAGTTTTTGTTGAAAATTAATGTCAGTAGTATTAAAACCACTTAAACCATTTGTCAACCGGCATCTTGGAAAGATTAACATCTTTTAATATAATTGGGAATCTAAATTGACCAAATGACAAAAATAATAAAAACATTTAGCTTATTTGTCTATCGTGGGAAATGCAAGCGAAATGTTATAAATCTGTTTAACATTTTTTGTAGTTTAAATTGATGGTAAATAATGATCATTATTTTATTTGGCATCAAAATGACATCACTTGCTATAAGTGTACACCTACAGTTTAGGAAGAAAGAGACGGAATTAGGATATTTGGGTAAGTGCAAACGGTAGAGCATCTTCATTTAATACATTTGGCATTAAAATGTCAAAATATCAAAATTTTGTAATTAGCACGTTTGTCTTCTAGACCAATAATACCTATATAACGGTGTTCTTTTTACTCGTTTAAGTACAAATCTTTTTAAATCATCGAAATCGGTCTATTGGTTGCGAAGATATTACACATTTTGTATAAGCCCATCGCGGTACGGCCGAAAAGCTCGTGTGACGTCATCTCGTCCGAGACTCGTCCGCGCGCTACGCCGCCGCCATTCATTCACCCTAGTTCACCCGATTTGAGTGGTTTTTCTTGTGTTTATTTTTCTAAATATTGTGTCACCATGCTGAATAAATATTGTATGATACCTAAAAGTACTAAATACATTAAAAATAAGTATATAGTTAGTGAGTTAGGTTAAGTATACAGGCAAAACTACTGGTTATTTGTATTTTTAACACCCGGCAACAAACGGCCTTGTAGTTTCGTTCGTGTTGCGAACCATACCAGAAATAGTTTATAGCCACATATTGTTGAAGCGGTGCCTCAGTAAACCTCTGACATTAGGGTTCATCGGGTCGATTAAACCTCTGACATATGAGTTATATACTAGATTGTTCATATTTTGTTGCTTTCTTTAAGCTTTGTTCGGTCGATGGGTCGACGTGGTTTGTGGGGTCGACTTCTACGACTTATGTCGACTCATAGATTCATGTTGACCCGTCAACCCACGTCGACCCAAGACAATCCAACGATCATGTCTAGGACGATGTCAGAGGTCTAAAACCTTGATATCAGAGGTTCAGATGACCCAATGAACCTTGATATCAAAATGTAACTAAAGGCTTGGCAGCTCGTCCATCAAATTATTTGTCGACCTAAACCCGATATCAGAGGATTTAACCCAAAAATTAACCATGATGTCACAGGTTCAAAAGTCCCATCAAACCCTAATATCAAAGATTTACTGAAGGTTCGTCCGTCAAGGTAACAGAAGACGCGACGGCATGAATACTGTTCTCAGAGGTTTATGCTATCAATGAACACTATTTTTTTAGAGATTCCGGTAAATCGAATTTTTTTAGAGATCAAAGGGCGGCACAGTGGCAAGAGGGCGACGTGACGTCATCGCTAGTATTCGGGCGACTAGTGAACCTTTGTTAGTATTTTGCTCATAACTTTGTCAGTTTTGGTCGCAGGCCAAAAATTTTTTCAGTGTATGTTCTAGTTTTTAAAGGTCTAAAAATCTGCATTCATAACATAAAACTATAATTTTACAAATAAAGAATAACTATGTTACATTGCAACTGAAACGTAATTCAATGTTGCTTTTAGTTTTGTATCATCAGACAAAATAAAATAATAAAACTAAAAAAACTATAATTAGTTGTTTGTACCTCTTTTGAGAATACCAGTCCAGTGGCCTGTTCGCCTCTCCCACAGTCTTGAGCGCGCGTGAAACTGACATCCAGTTCTGGTCCCCGCTCCGGACGACTGCTGAGGCCAGGCATAGCTGCTCCCTGATGTTCCACGTATCCAGAGGAACGCGTTTCAACTGCAGCCTCTCTTGTATCGAACTCATTTTAGGTTATGTTTTTGAACCACTACGATATGCTCTAAAAACTAATTGTTCATCGTAAATTGGTGCATTAAACGTTTGTATTTAAAATACAGGAGTCTGTGTTATTTATTGCATTTAAAAACAAGAAACGAACTGAATTTCTGTAATTATACGCAGACAAACGCTTTGTGACAATTCTTTTGACAGTTGGATGGATGACATGACAGTTGACACTGACACCACATGTTTTTTTTTATCATTCTCCCATGTAAGGGAAGGCAAAGAGCGTGAGCCAATGCAGCCTAGTCTTCAGTTGTCTTTTTCTTGACATGCCTTAACCTAATCTTACACTAACCTTAAAGTCATTAGAATCGCCGGTGATTCACATTCCAATGCTCAACAGACTTTTGCGCGGAGATAACAATCCGAATCGTACGGTAGTGCCTCCCTTTGCTTCTTACTCCCGCCATATTATATCTCGTCAGCAGATCATTATAGTTAAATCCACCGCATTCATATAACAAACACTGCAAGGAACTAATTTATAAGAGCGAGTAACAAAGCCCGTCAGATTTTTCATGCTCCCCGCGCAAAACCCCAACCTAACCCAACCTAATCTAGAACTCATTAGAATGCGAATGTGGGGCCCACATTCCGATGCTCGATGATGATTTACGCTGGAGTGTCGTGTTGAACCTTTTCGAACCATATAGGATTGCTGTACTTTATTTCTCACTTTCACCACATTTTCTTTCACTACCGGCACATTATTACGCTAATCCCACTACACTATCACAATAATAGCCGCGAGAAAGCCAGAAACTCAGTCCTACAGCGATTTGTTACGATTCCCGCGCAAAACTCTTCTTATTTTCATTTAGTGAACGAACAAAACGCAAATTATTTTATTATCTGTGGCGTAGAATAAAGAAAGATGGTCGTCCAATCAGCTGACAGCTGCGAAGGACTATTTTTCCATGGTGTAATTTATCTAATTTGAGTAAATTATTACATAAAACATTTTTGTTTAGCTTGAATTGTGATCTACTCATTGTTATCTACCTCAGCTACTAGTTTTCAGGCATGGAACTTCGCTCTTGCGATCGGTAAGCATGGCTTTTTTCTCTTGGTTATCGTTACTTATACTTTTCATGGTAAATCTATTTAAAATTGTATTGCGACCATGTCCTAAACCCTGAAACCCAAGAAAGGCCAACTCCGACGTTTAGAGGGATGAGAAAACTGCCGCACACATAACCTGAGCAAATCATTTTGGATCATGAATGCACATTTATTGGTTAACCATTATTTCATATTAGATAAGATAAGCCCCAATAGAGATCGATATTAGTTCAGTGACTTACAGAAACTAAGAATGTACGAAAAACAGGAAAAGTTTAAAGTCACACACGTTTTTAGTTTAGTCACGTTTATTATCAACCCTAAATAAAAAAAATATTTTTTTAAATACAATACTAAGTAAATTAGACTTTAAAATATGCGTTATTTAAAATTCAAGATATAAATAATAATTCTATGGCTATATAAACCAGGCCGAGCCGTTACTACGTGCGGACGTGTTTTTTATTTTCGCAAATCAATATTTTATTATTTTAAATGTGACGAGGTCAATATAAACTCTTGTGTCAGCGCTTCTACAAGTGTGCAAGTGAGTGATTTGAATACTGTGTTATGCAGTATCAAATAAGTAAATAATATGAGTGCTCCCAACAGCGTTCATTCTACCCCGGCCGGGGCCGGGCACGTCTCTGACGGACCTATTTTGGAGTTAATTTCGACCCCAGAAATTAGAAAATGGCTGTCAACAATAGAAAATGCTCTTTCCGAAGTTTGCACTATTAGTGAAGCCAGTAGGCTTAATTCAGAACAAAAGCTGAAAATATCGAACATTTGTAGAAATGTTATGGGTGGAGCATCGCAAATGGCTGTGCAATACCAGTCTGTAAAGCAGAAACTTATATCAGCCCACAGCCAAATCGAGACCTTATACAAGGAAAATGACGTTAATGATCACCTTGAGGACCTGAAAACCTGCATGAAGGCAACGCACAGTGCTGTTACTACAACTCATAATAAGGAATCTTACGCTGGCGTCATGAAGAAAGGGAAAGAGACTGTGATCTGTCCTCCGAGCACTGCAACAATAGCCATTTACCCGAAAAACAAGGAACAGCAAAGTTTTGAAACTAGAAAAATTGTCAAAGAAATAATTAAGCCCGAAAAAATGAAGTTACACATCCGCGGTTTGTGGAATACTAAGAATGGAGGCGTTATTATTAGTTCCGAGCAAAAAAATGATATTGAGAAACTAAAAAAATCAGAAAAACTAATAACCTCGGGTTTTAAAGTTGAAGAGACGATAAAAAGGAGACCAAGAGTAATTATTTTAGGAGTGCCCTCTGAAATATCTGAAATGGATTTATACGAATGCCTCTACGAGCAGAATATTGCAGAAAAGGATGCAAGCATTGATCGCGAACAGTTTCAAAAGTCTATTAGGCTCAGCCACAAGTCGGGAAGAAAGGAAAGCCCTTACTGCAACTGTATTCTGGAAGTAACAGCCGAGATTAGAAAAATTCTTATAACTCAAGATCGTGTCTACATCAACTGGACCTCATGTCGTGTGCGAGACTACACCCATGTAACGAGGTGCTACAACTGTCAGCAGTACGGACATGCAGCAAAACACTGCCGCGACATGAATCCCACTTGTGGTCATTGCGGAGCTCCAGGGCATTCTATGAAGGACTGTACAGATAAATCTCAGCCAGCTAAATGCGCGACTTGCATACGGTTTAGAAAGCCTGGCTGGCTAACACATAAAACAGGAGATGAGAAATGTCCTGCAAGAAAAACTGCCGAGCACCGATATCTGAGCTCAACAGATTATTGAGAGAATCCCCGAGGAACAATTACCTTTTAATTTTTACTTATTTACCTATAGTTTTCGAAAAGTAAGATAAATGTTTGTTAGCTTTTTGTGCCGCAACCGAAGAATTGCTTCACGTGCATATTTATGTAAAGTAGAGCACGTACATGCACACTGCACACAATTTTAATGTAATAGATTTACCTACTGTTTTGTTATTTGATATTTTTCTTAGGTTAAGTTAGTTTTAGTAAGGTTCCCACTGAAAACCAGCGCTATGGTCTTTGACTGTAGCATTATGCTGAGCTGGGAACCTATTCGGTATCGAGTAAGTGGCTATTAGGTTATTTAGTTTTTAAGTCGTCTAATTGTAACAACTATGGTACCGAATAAATGCTTTATCTATCTATCTATCTATCTATCTATAAATATTCTATGGCTTTAAACCATGAATCTGAATCATGTTACATATTGTCAAGAGTAAACACATTTGATAACATATAAAACATATTTTAGTATTTTATGTCTGCTAGAGCCTACAATAATATTCAGATCACATAAAAAACTAAAGGTTATTGGTATATATTAAATAAATAAAAATGTCTTCTATAAATTCCTCGATTCACTACCTTTCTCTCGAAGGAGAAATGTAGCTGATTCACGATTTCTCATTAAAGACTCTCCCATCATCGCAAATTTATTGATTTAATGTGTTTAACATCGCGATAATGAATTATGATTTATAATTATGTGTTATGCAAGATAAAACAAATCAAATAAACATTGTCATTGGCAAAATACGTCTCAACTTGAGATGTGATGCCATTTTGTAAAATAAA
This sequence comes from Scrobipalpa atriplicella, assembly GCA_029255725.1. Lineage (NCBI taxonomy): Eukaryota > Metazoa > Arthropoda > Insecta > Lepidoptera > Gelechiidae > Scrobipalpa > Scrobipalpa atriplicella. Next base: position 68,202 of record JARACY010000502.1, on the reverse strand, counting down.
TAATAATATTAATTCCTATAAAATTGAGCCATTGAATAAAAATTATTTTGACACATGGAAAATTCAAGCCCAGGCTATCCTGATCAAATGTAAGTTGTGGAATTCAGAAACATCGAAAGCATATAGGATCTGGATATCAGAAAAGAAAAAGTTAAAAATAAGCCTAGATGTAAAAGTTTTAAGTAAAATGTTTTACGATGATAAGACAAAAAAATATAAAACAGAATGAAGGAGAAAACATAATAGAAATAAAGCCTGAAGAAGAAATACCCATTCAAAGCACAAATATTGATGGATCTATGATTGAAAATGAACAATTGGTGTACTGAAAAATGAATGTACTGATTAATAGCAATTCTTACAACAATGAGATTGATTCCTCAATAGACGTATTCCATCAAATAGAGGATAAAAACGTCGCAAAAAGTGAAAGCGAGGATACGAAATGAAAGTGAAGATATCACAACAATGAAATTGATGTTGAAGAAAGAGCGATACAACCACCTGTAGAAAATAATTATGAAAGACCACATACAGAAATTATAACGCCTGTATGGACTAAAAACTATGATATGTCACACTTTACCAAAAGTGATATGGATGAATGGGGAGAAGCTATTGAAAACAAAATATCCTCACATCTAAAAAACAATACATGGTCTATCCAAAAATTACCCACGGGAAGAAACATGATTGATAGTAAAATTATATTAACTGATAAAATTGGACCAGATGGTAAATTCGTAAGAAAAACACAGTTAGTTGCCAGAGGTTTTTCCCAAATACCAGGACAAGACTTTCAAGAAGTATTTGCTCCAGTGACGAGATTAAGTTCAATAAGACTTCTTGTCGGCATAGCTGTCAATCTTGACATGCACATAGACCAAATTGACATATGTACTGCATTCCACTGAGTATCTGCATTCCTAAATGGTGATATTGAAGAAGATATATTTATGAAAACACCAAAAGACTTAGAAAAATATCTAGAAAAAATAATACAAAATAGATATGCAGAAAGAGAAGTAGAAGAAAAAGCAATTAAAATGGTACAAGATCTCAAAAGTAACAATGGAAGAGCTGCATGCAAACTGAATAAGGCTGCATATGGATTAAAACAGTCTGGAAGACAGTGGTACTTAAAATTAGATCAAAGCCTAAAAGAAATTGGTTTTAAACCGTCTTCCACAGACCTATGTACATACCCATATGCTGCGAAAGGCGGATAGCTAGTTATTCTCAGCATATACGAGTATGTCGATGATTTTCTTATAGCCAGCAAAAATCGAAAACTTATTCAAGAAACTAAAGAAAAAATAAAAAATAGATTTGAGCTCAGAGATCTAGGCGAATTAAAATATTGCCTACTTTAAAACTGCGAAGAGAGTACTCAGATATTTGAAAGGGACTATTGACGAAGGTCCTATTTACAAAAAGAAATATGTTGATCACCATGAACTATTGCATGGTGCAGTTGACGCTGATTGGGGCTCATGCCAAATAGACAGAAGATCCTATACAGGATATATCTTTACTTTTTCTGGAACTCCAGTGAGCTGGGAAGCCAGAAAACAACGGACGATAGCTTTGTCGACAGCCGAAGCCGAATATATGGCCATGACCGAGGCTGCAAAGGAATCTATATACCAGAAGAAAATTTTAAAATATCTTCAGATTGCAGATGGTGCTGTGAAAATTTGCAACGACAATCAAGCTGCGCAAAAACTTATTAAACACCCAGTTATTAACGCTAAATCCAAACATATATTGACATAGACAGCATTTCATCAGAGAGGCCATAGCCAATGGACAGGTCATTACTGACTATGTACCAACACAAGAGAATATAGCTGACTTCATGACTAAACCTTTACATGGCACGAAGCTTACGACGATTAAAAAAAGAATATTAATTTATCCTCGTCTGCACCGTGAGGCGGAGTATTGAAAATCGTCTCTAAGTCTATGGTGACTAATCAACAAGAGAAAAATCTTGTGTAATGTTGGTTTTAAAATACCTATAAATGTTAATTTTTATTGTGATCCGAATATTATTGTAGGCTCTAGCAGACATAAAATACTAAACATATTCTAATCAGTGTAATAGTGTATGTTTCTTAAACATTAGATCTCTATTTTATCTAATCAAATCAATAATAATTTTAATATACCTAACAATTACATATAAAAGTTCGACAAAAAAGACTCATTATAATATAAAATTAAATTAAGCACTTCCTATTGCTAAAAAAAGTAATAAATACTGTTCTTCCTGAAAATGATTGATTAATTGATTATCATAATAAGTATGTTTTGTTTACCAAGACCATCATCAGTCAACAAGTCAAGATCATTTTTGGCAACTGATAGTGGTCTAGAGTAAAATTTCATTTTCTATTATGATCTGAGCATAGAATAAGAATAGAATTCAATGATAAACAATTTCAGCTCTTCTCTCTGCGGTTTTCCTTATTTATTTTATTTTTATTATGAAACTGAAGTCTACAGCTATAATACATAAAAGTTCACATTAATTTTCTAACTATAAGCCAATTACAGACCTCCATTATATTAACAATATACAAATTCAAAAAGAGGGCAAGTAGGTGCACAAATTGCTATAGTAAAATAATCTTTAAAAATTATATAAAATCTCTTGTGTAACCCAAAACCCTAATTCAATTTGTTTGCCGCGCACTGCGAGTAGTTGGTATGCGTGCGTGTGTGTGTGTCTTTAAAAATTATATAAAATGTCTTGTGTAACCAAAAACCCTAATTCAATTTGTTTGCCGCGCACTGCGTGTAGTTGGTATGCGTGCGTGTTTGTGTGTGTGTGTGTGTGTGTGTGTGTTTGTGTGTGTGTGTGTGTTTGTGTGTTTGTGTGTGTGTGTGTGTGTGTGTGTGTGTGTGTGTGTGTGTGTGTGTGTGTGTGTGTGTGTGTGTCTAAAAACTCTTTTCCTTAAAATAGATTGAATATTATGATGATTCCATTCCATTCTATTTTATCTCTGTCTTACCTTAGTGTGGATTAATTAATCATGTGAACAATTAATTTATCAATTTTGTACTTCTATTTCTTTTTTCAGCTTCAGCTTATGAGCACTGCACAGAAAGCCATGGAAGAACCTACCTTTAACAACAAAAATCCATATTTTGATCACTTCAAAATATCAAAAAACAAAGCAAAAATTGTTAACTAGTCTCAGATAAATATAATTCAATTTGAAATAATTTATTTTTTCGTTTATTTATTATAAAGTATTTTTATGTTGACAAATCAAGTGTAAATATCAATAATTCCATTAAAAAAGTGTATAAAATACACTAAAATATAATCATTATTAACTGTGTTATTGTTTACAAAATAGTGTGATATTTATTTCTAATATTTAGTTGAATTACGTGTTTCATATAGCTCTGTTAACCAAAGAGGGATAAAGTATATGAATAGTTAGTGTAATATTAGAGTGAAACACTTAAAACATAGTTTAATAATACGTAGATGTATCTAAGCCTATGGCCTGTAGAAGATAGAGATAGGTTGGATAGGGAAAAGGAAGGGAAATCCAAGATGGCGGCCACCATGGTTGAAACCCCACCACCACAGCTGATCACCACCATAGAATGGAGTATGATGGATAAGAGCAAATTTTTCCCACTATACACGTTGAGTAGTTTTACAGGTAAATAAATACCTATTTTTATTTGTGTTAAAAATTGCAAATATTTGACTTAAGAGGCTTCCCTGAGCCAAGTGGCGGTCTCATCAGTCAAAAAATCATAATCCACTGAAAACACAATCAATCGAAAATCCGGTACGGCGAATTGAAGTTAAAGCAAAGAAGATAATTTAGAACATCATAAACTTGAAATTCATAGTTCCTGGTAGTAACAGAAAGAAAATTTGCGAAAAACGGCCACTTTTAGCACTTTTGCTATCTGTAACTGCTGTAAACACTGAATCATAAGTTTATGATGTTCTAAATTATCTTCTTTGCTTTAACTTCAATTCGCCGTACCGGATTTTCGATTGATTGTGTTTTCAGTGGATTATGATTTTTTGACTGATGAGGCCGCCACTTGGCTTAGGGTAGCCTCTTAAGCCAAATATGCGACCTTAGAATACCGTTCCGTCGCTTTAGCAACTGAGCCACCGCAGTATTATTCCACCAATATTCGACCTTGACTACAGACGCAGAAGATACTATAAGATATCGCTCATAGCTCGACATCTTTTCCCACGGTACCCTTCAAGCGATTTTGTGTCTTATCGGGATGTAATAAGGTTTATTTTCGGTATCTTACGATCTGAGCTATGAAAATATATCTTATAGGCGGCGTCTGTGGGAATGTTCGTATCTTTCGGTATTGAGCGGCACGAAAACAAACCTTATTACAACCCGTGCGGATTAACTTGGCACCTCGTAGACATAGAGCGGTCTATACTGATTGACATTTTTATATAGACCGCTCCGCTCTCTGTCTACGAGGTGCCAAGTTAATCCGCACGGGTTGTACATCCCGATAAAATCGCTTGAAGTACCTACTACTAGTGTTGTTGCAATAGCGATAGTTTCACTATCAATAGTTGTCCTTGAAAAAAAGTCGATAGCGCGAATAGTACTATCGAAAATATCGAAATTCTGCAATACTATCGATACTATCGATAGTATCGATAGTAAAAAGTAGGCGATATTTTTGATAATTGTCAATAGTATCGATACTATCGATAGTATTAAAAACGATACTATCGATACTATCGATAGTATCGATAGTGATCCGAAAAAATAGTCGATACTATCGATACTATCTAAAAACTATTACGCGGTTCAATACTATCGATAGTTTTGATTCAGTAACTATCGACGTAATTTCGATACTATCGTCTAGGATTGTTACTTCACCTGGTCAGTAACGCCGGGGCACAAATATATAGCATGTTCAAGTTTTTTTAAATAACATACTTAAATAACTTAAAATAATGAAATATATAACTTTTGTTATGAAAATAAAAGGATAGATGAACTATTTAATCATCATGTACATTACCTTTAAAGAACAAGCAATACTATCGTAAAATGTTCAACTATCGATAGGGCAAAACTATCGATAGTATCGATACTATCGGCATAAAAACGATCGATAGTTTCGATACTATCGATACTATTGATAGTTTTTATGCCGATAGTATCGATAGTATCGATACTATTGATGTTTAACAATAGTATTGCTTATTTTATGCAATCGATACTATCGATAGTATCGATAGTATCATGAAATGTCGATAGTTTCGATAGGAATATCGAAAAAGTAACTGATTTTCGAGGCCACGATAGTATCACAATACTATCGATAGACTATTACTATCGCAACAACACTACCTACTACTGTGGGAAAATATGTTGAAAGATGTCGAGCTATGAACTATATTAGCTGTGTTTGTGGGCACCTTTATATTGTTTTTAATACGGACGAATAGTCACCATAAATTTATCGACTACGAATTAGCAGTGTTAAAGGCACTTTGGCCTTTGTTATGAAAGTGAGAGAAAACGAAATGCATCGGTTCGTCGTTTGTTGACCCGTCTTTGTTTCATACGATTTTTTCTTACGAATTAGCAAGTTGTTTCGATGATTGCAGATGATGTTACACAGTTTCTGCGATTCGCAGTTTTGCGTACCAGCGTACCAGCCCATAGATCGACGATAGAATGGTCCCAACATATAGTTATTTGTGGATTTTGGAATTCTTCTGCTACTTGAAATTACCATTGAGTCTACTCTAAGGGTAAAGCGGTCCAGCTTCTACAATATCATTTTTTTTACTAACGTTTGTTTTTCAGTGCGCTGCGCTCTATACCCTCTAACTCTGATAAAGACGCAAATACAAGTGCAGCGCAAGAAAGAGGCCTACAGCGGAGTTTTTGACGCCATCTCTAAGATATATCGCAACGAGGGTGTGTCCGGCCTTTACAGAGGATTCTGGCTGTCTAGTGTAAGTATTAAATATTAACCTTTTTAATAAAAATGACGCAAATAAATAAAATAATAAAGTCGCAAATACAAGAGAGGCTTACAGCGGAGTTTTCGACGCCAACTCTAAGATATACCGCAACGAGGGGTACCTTTATAGAGAATTCTGGCTGTCTAGTGTACGTATTTATGGTAACTTTTTATAAATAAAATTCTGTGTAAAAGCACATACACAGTGTAATTCACTGCTGTACTTTGGCCTTTCCTCTTAATAACCGACCGATAAGGGATGGGCAGGAGGGCAGTGCGATATATTATTTATTTATCTAGCTAGCCATACCTATGCTCCCATTCTCTGCTTTTATCCATTAGTCGGTTTTTTCTCGCGTGGTATACCTACCGGGTGTAATGGACAGCGAACAAGAAACTGATAGTGGTTGTTCAGTCAACGAAACTGAACAAATTTCATCAGGAAATTCTTTCAGGAAATAAAAAAAAATTTGAGAATCCCATACAAAATGACCACCTCAATCAGACAATTTGTATGGGAAAAGCAAAAATAAAATTTAAGAGTTTCTTTGTGAAAGTTGTTTAGTTTGATTGACTGAGCAACCCCTATCAGTTTTGCGGGTAGCTGTCCCTTACACCCCATATGAGTTATAGGGCAGTGCTTTTCATTCCCAAAACCAAAATATACGCACAATTTTTACTTAAACACAGTACTGAAGTATTATGTTATATTCAGTTTCAGATAATATCAGGAGTATTCTACATAACGACCTACGAAGGAGTGAGACACGAACTAGGCCGCTACGAGATCAGCCCCAGAGCAAAGGTAACTTTTGCATCTATAGGTACTAATAATAATAATAATAAAATAGGAAAGATTTGTGATTTTGTATGTATGTTTGTAGCGAATGAACTCAAGAACTACTGGACTGATTTCAAACATTCTTTCATCATTAAAAAGCTACGTTCACCTTGAGTAACATAAGCTACTTTTTACCGCGAGAAATATTTGATTGCCGAAAAAAAAAACTTGTAATAAAAAATCTAAAACAATTAATCATACCTACGCATAATTCTTTTCCTACTTTCAGTCATTTATAGCTGGCGGGTGTGCGTCGCTGGTAGGACAAACTATAATCGTGCCCTTCGATGTACTAAGTCAACATTTAATGGTGCTGGGCCTGGTCAAAGGCAGAGCTGCTTCTGGAATCAGTGCGGTGAGTATAGTAGGAACTGACAGTGAATTCACTGTAGTGTAGTAATTCCTCGCTTTTGGGACAAACTATCCCAGCGGTGGGACAAACTATCATTGCGGTGGGACATAATATCATCACTTTGGGACAAACTATCATCGCGGTGGGACATAATATCATCACTTTGGGACAAACTATCATCGCGGTGGGACATCATATCATCACTTTGGGACAAACTATCATCGCGGTGGGACAAAGTATGATTGCGGTGGAGCAAACTATCGTGGCGGTGGGACTAACTTATCATCACGGTGGGACAAACTATCATGGCGGTGGGACTAACGTATCATCACTTTGGGACAAACTATCATCGCGGTGGGACAAGCCATCATCTCGTTTGGACATTCTATCATTTCGGTGGGACAAGCTATTATCTCGGTATGAAATTCTTTAATTACGGTGGGAAGAAGTATCACCGCGGTGGGACAAACTATCATCGCGGTGGGACATTCTATCATCGCGGTGGGACATTCTATCATTACGGTAGAACAAGCTATCATCTCGGTGGGACATTCTATCATTACGGTGTGACAAACTATCGTCGCGATTGGACATTCTTTATTACGATGGTACAAGCAATCATCGCGGTGGGACATTCTATCATTACGGTGAGACAAACTATCGTCGCGATTGGACATTCTTTATTACGATGGGACAAGCAATCATCGCGGTGGGACATTCTATCATTACGGTGAGACAAACTATCGTCGCGATTGGACATTCTTTATTACGATGGTACAAGCAATCATCTCGGTGGGACAAACTATCATCGTGATGGTAAAAATTTTAGTATCCTAAAAGTGACTGTGCAATTTTAATTCAAGCCTTAGCAAGTAGCATCTATTTATGAATTACTCAATCGTCTCAATTTCTGTCGCAGTCAACTCTTAACCCGCTCGGCTTAGACCTGGACAAGCGCTGGTCTAAGGCGGCTCTGGCGAAAGAGGTGGCGAGTCGCGTGTACACGCTGCACGGCGCGCTCGGCTACTACCGCGGTTACGCGGCCTCGCTCGCTGCGTATGTTCCTAACTCCGCGCTCTGGTGGGCGTTATATCAAGCTTATCAAGGTACGTCTCCGTATTGACTCAGTTATCGTGATGTATCGGACTCGTTTCGCTCGCGTAACGTATTGGCTCAGTTATCGTGAAATATCGCGCTTGCTTCGCATTAATTATTAGCGTATTAATTCAGCTATCTTGGTGTATTCGTGCTTGCTTTGCTCGTGTAACGTATTGTTGCATTCTTTGTGGAATGTGGCGCTCGCTTCACTTGCGTTATGTATTAATTCAATGATCACAATGTGTCGTGCTCGCTTCGCTCGCATTACTTCAATGCTAAGATCCTCCTATAAGCGATTATTTTTATTTTATTGTTTATTTATTCGAGTGTCCTCGGTTTTTGAGGTTTATCTGGTAAAAATACACATTTATCTGTGTTCCAGACGAGCTGATCAAGATAAGTCCGGCGTGGGTGTCGACGCTGCTGATCCAGTGCGCGGCCGGCACGCTCGGCGGGTTCACCACCACCATACTCACCAACCCGCTGGATATCGTGCGCGCCCGACTGCAGGTCCGACCGACAGCTGTGTGTAGTGTAATGCATGCTCTGTAGGCTTGAGATCGCCTCCGCCAGCCGCCCGTGTGCTGTAATTGTCTAACACATGATACTTGTTCCGTGTGCAGGTGGAAGGCGTGGGTACGATGCGCAAAGTGTTCACGGAGCTGTGGCAGGAGGAGGGGCTGGTGGGGCTGTACGCGAAGGGGCTGTCGGCGCGGCTCGTGCAGTCCGCCTGCTTCTCGTTCAGCATCATCCTCGGCTACGAAACCATCAAGCGGGTCGCGCTCAGCGACGAATACCGCAGTAGGGTCCGGTGGTAATAAATCACATTTACAAACAATTCAAGCTTTTTATTTCAAATACTGGTATCAAATATTAAAAAGTATCGCGTGCGGTGCGTGCGCGTGATTTAGCGTAACTGATCAGAGTAGGTATTACTTTTAATCGAGGTAAATTAACTTATTATATGGCGAGCGTAGCGAGCGCGAGATTTCACATCATCAAAGTATGTTAACTTATAAGGCGAGCGTAGCGAGCCAGGGAATTTACGTCATTAATCGAGGTATGTTAATTTAAATGGTGAGTGTAGCAAACGAGATGTTTAACGTCATAAATGAAGATATTAGTAACTTATATGGTGAGCGAAGCAAGCGAGAGGTTTCACGTCGTACTTATGTAGCGAGCGAGAGATTTCTCGTCAATGTTCGAAGTATTGCTAATTTCCTCTTGAGGGTTTTGGTTGGAATCGGGTTTCAAAAATATAGTTTATGCCATATTTATGCCTACTAAAAGTCCTACCTAAAATAAATCTACCTAAAATTGTGTTGACGATAGTGTTGCAGCAATATATCGAACTATCGATAGTATCCTGACCTCGGAAAAAAAGTAAGAAAATCGATAGTATCGATAGCTATTGGAAATCAATAGTATTGGTCGACGTCAATACTATCGATAGTATTGCTTTCCAATAGTATCGATAGTATCAATAGTTTTTAATCAATACTATCGATAGTATTGAACTACCTATCTATAGTTCGCTAAAGCAATAGTATTGCTTTAGATTTGTAATCTATGTGGTGGTTAGTGTAATGACTACAAACCAGCACAAATACTAATCCCAAAAAAAGCGCACTCAAAGAATTATAGGAACACGAAACTAAAATTGAATATATTTCATTACACTAACTCACAAATCAATTTTAAGCAATACTATTGAATTTTCGCGAACTACCGATAGTTCAATACTATCGATAGTATGAATAGTATTGATTAAAAACTATCGATACTATTGGAAAGCAATACTATCGATAGTATTGACGTCAACCAATACTATTAATTTCTAAAAGCTATCGAAAGTATCGATACTATCGATAGGCCTATCGATATTCTAACTGATTTTCGAGGTCAACTATCGATAGTTCTGCAATACTAGTTGACGAATATTTCTCATTCATCTCATCTCAAAAAACTGATAAGAAATAGGATTTTTTGAATTAGGGACTTTTTGACAGCACAAAATTTTAGTTCAAAAATTCACATTAGATGGCTCTGCTCTTATTTCATTTAAAAAAAAAGACATAGCTCCCTTAGAATATAAACTCTTTGTATTTTTTAGACTCAACTTGACATACCATTATGTCAAATCTAAAAGAACATTATTTTCGTCGTATTTTTTGACTGCTAGGCATAATATTACTCTCGCCCAACTAGCAAAATTATTATAATCATCATCTGAAATCGCATAAATTATATCAACGTGAAAATAACTTTATTACGAAATGGAACTTTTTCAAGAGGTTTGTTTTTTTACTCTGAATAAAACTTTTATTTAGAATTAAAATTTTTACTTGTACTCCATTATACAGTTTATCAAAAATCTTTTGCCCTACCGGCGCAATCTTTAAGGAGTTTTTATTTTGAGGATGGCTTTGATGAGATGAAATAAAGTAAGCGACATCTATCGGAAATAAAAATACTATTTTCTGTCATCTGAAAGTCTCTAATTGGCTACTTTCCAACTAGTCAAATCAGCAACTTTTTATGAAATGTCAAAAACGCTTTTTTGTATGAAAATAGTTACTACGACGTCACATTTTAGTAAATATTGATTAATCAAATCAATAACTTATATACTTTTAATTCGATTATTAAAATCTAAATGTGCATTTTTTTTTTAATGATGAATGAAATCCACAATATTCTTAGCCATTAGTTTTAAGTATAAACGTTTTGAATTTTTTAAGCTACCCAGTCAAGTACCCAATTGAAACCCTTTGAAATTCATAGACACAAATACAAGTACTACCTGGGTAGAGTACCTATTTACATCGAGCAGAAATGAAATCATAGCATAACATTTAATCATTTTCAGAATTCAATTTTATTTTCATCCCATCTATTCGAAAACGACGACTTTAATCGCATATAAGTGCGCCTAAAGTTGATGCTTCTAAGCGACATAGGTACTATTACTCTACTCTTTGCTAAAGACTGTCCCAGCCGGGTAAAAATGAGATTTTAATCCTCTTTATGAAAATAAGTGCGATTAAAAGAACTTTTAATCGCACTTTTTTAATTTGGAACCTCTTTTTCTTTTTTCTTGATTTGGCATGACTGTCGCGGAACGAAAACAAATTAGTTAGAAGTCGAATTCAAATAATGGTACACTGGCTGGTTAGACTGCGCGACGGCTGAAAAAAAAAAAACATATTGAAAATGCACGAACTACGGCACGAGTGGGCAGCAGGCTTTTATAGGGAGCCCGTGTTTTCGATTCTTTTTACGAATTATTAAATATTCAAAATGAAGTCTTCTAGCAGTGAAAGTACCTATAACATTCTTATTCTATAATATTTAAATTTACAAGTGTTAGTTAGGCGCCTTTTTTTCTCATAGATGGGGATGAAAAGTAGAGTGTATCACTCGGGAGCAAAAATATTTTTGGCTCGGGCGACGTACTTTGAATCCCTCGCTACGTTCAGGATTCTACTTTAGAATCCCTCGCTACGCTCGGGATTCTACTCTAGAATCCCTCACTTCGCTCTGGATTCAAAAAAGCGCCCTCGCCTTAAAAATATTATTTTACTCCCACGTAATAAAATCTACTATTTTGTTCACATCACTCGCATGAAACGATTGCTTTTGTTCAAGATCAAGAGTCATATCATACTCAACAGAAAAAACATATAATTTAATATTTACTAACATAATTTACGTAAAAAGAATAATGTTTTAAACATTTCGTCAAAAAAAATGGCTTATTTAACTAGGCTATAGTTTTGACGTTTTGGATGATGAAGACTATTATTATACTTGTAGTCCTTATCGGTGAGTACCTACCGACCTTACCTACCTACTTACAATTTCCTACAATCGATTTATATTCGAAAAAAAATTGTGCCGGTCGTATACCTATTACAGGATTTTTCTGTCAGTTTTGTTTTTTAAATTATTTATTTCTCTTGTATTTGTATCTTTATTTTGATCCCGCATATTGAGGGGGAAATGGACTTAATGCCCCGAGCGGACATGGACATTCCGGTAATTGGACCTTACGTGCCTGAGGGTTATTTTATTTATTTTCCCAACAGACAATTTTTTGGTCGAGACTACGTCGCGGTCCTAACTTTTGATAGTACTAGTACCTACCTATAATATAAAGCCGTATAAAATCTTATAAATGGAAATTATACGACTCAAATGTCACATCACAATTTTCACCATTATTCAACTTTAGGGCTCATACTCAGCTAAAAGTTATACCGGGTGTAAGGGACAGCGTCCCGCAAACTGATAGGGGTTGCTCAGTCAACGATACTGAACACATATCACCAGGATTTTTTTTCAGGAAATGAAAAAAAAAAATGCTTTTCCATACAAATTGTCTGATCAATGTGGTCATTTTGTATGAAAAAGCAAATTTTTATTTTCATTTCCTGAAAAATATTCCTGATGGTAGTTGTTCAGTATCGTTGACTGAGCAACCCCTATAAGTTTGCGGGACGCTGTCCCTTACACCCCGTATAAGGCGGTTGTATAGAAGTCATTGTCGGCACCATTATATAATCGGGGTAAATGTTTATGCAACCATTTTTACGACCATCTACGATCTACCTACTTATATAACTGAACAGACGTATAATCCGCCATTATATGATCAAATAACCGCTCAGTCTCTAAACTAAATTGCTTGTTGGGTAGAATATTGACGTGTTTTTATGATTTGTTTTGTTAGATTAATTTCCCAAACTCTATTTTTCCTTGTATTTTATTTTCTTTATGTCCGGCCTAGGGACCTATCATTTCAGTCACTTTATTCAACAGCTATTATACAAACTATTTCATCAAATCGACGTCTAAATGCCCCGGATATAAGTTTTGAATTCGACGCGGCCTGCATGCACAATCGCGGCAAAGCTTGCAAAGATACCCACTCGATTTGTCTGCGAGTGCGTGATCTCAACGACTTGCAAGGGCCTGATGGGTTTCTGCTCGCAAGGAGTCGCTGCTACTTGTACACGCTGCAATGTTACCAAGGTGAGCCTTACGGTTACTTTACGGCCTGTTACATTATATGATTTTTATTTTTACTGTACTTATATCAGCGTCAAAGGAACGTTCTTAGGACATATGAATAAGTCATAAATAACGTAATAAATTACAGTCACAAATAGATAAATAATGTTCTTATGGCGCTGATTAAAATATGGCTCTGTTATTTTTATTGTAGGACCAATTGGTTATAGAACAGTATAGTCATATAAACTTTTAAGTCATCATCAATTTCACTTTCCTATTTCTAAGATAGGTATAATACATACCTACTTATATCATCCATCAATGCTTCCATGCTGGACTGGGAGTGATAGAAAAACATAGAATGTGCCAGCTGCATCTCCTCCCGGGCATGCTGTAAAAACCAGCTAAGGGATTTGTGGGTTTCAGTGTTTTGCAGTTTAGGCGATGGGCTGACAACCCGTCACTATAGCAATATACATAATCATCTGTAATAATATAACCTCCCAAAACTTGTCAGACGTGGCGGAACAAGCTTTGTTTAAATCGTTTTCGCTCTGCCTACCCCATTAGGATTAAAGGCGTGATTTTATGTATGTATGTACATTTTTCCTTTACTAGTTACTATTGAGGGACATATATGTCCCACTTGTACCACCGTGGTGGTACCACTAAGCGGAGTACCTATCTACCTACATGTCCCAGTAGCGATGTTAATCTGATTGGATCGGCCTTTGTTTGTTCTCATGTAAGGCATTGTAAAAGTTAAAAATGTCTTGTTTTACTAACAGGTATTGAAGTAGCCAAAGTTGCGATGGAAAATTGTAAAAATTTGACCATAGACGATGATTCAAAACGTAAGTAAAAAATTTTCAAGGATAAAGTAGGACTCTCAACTCTCACTCAACTCAAGTTGGTAAACATTTAACGTCAAACATTCTGAGAGTTTTGCCGACAAAAGCTGTATGATCGCGATTATTGTCGAACAAGATGATTCTGTGCTTCAGTAGCAGTAGCTACTAGCTAGCAGCCGTCAATCTTAATGGTGACCATTACAGAAACCATGTCAGCCTGTTACTCTGCATGTTAGGAAAATGTAAATGTTGGCACCCGCTCGTTCGTCGACCTTTCGTCCTTCCTTGGAGTTGTCAAACAAAAATGGACTAACTTTTCATCTTTAAATTCAATGGCTTTCCGATTTTAATGATGGCTCTCATCATTGGAGCAATAACTATAGCTACTCTCGGTCTCGGCAGTGGCACATTTATTTATTTTTCTTCATTATCTTGACAGAAGCAGTAACTGTGACAAAAATATTACAAGATATCGCGAAACGAAAAAATAAGAAATATCGCGAACATGATGCAGAGAAGCAGGTAAGAAGGTTTGTTCAAAATAATTACTTGATTAGAGTCTGTCTAATGAGTCGTTGCACACGGAAATGGCACTAAATTTAAAAATCTTTAAATACAAACACAGAAAAACTACAATAAAACTATTTTGATACTTTTATTTTATTTTTATGAAATTATCAAAATAGTTTTTTTGTATAAAAGTACCAAAATCGTTTTATTGTAGTTTTTCTGTGTTTAAATGTGAAGTCATTTCCGTGTGCAACGACTCATTAGACAGACTTATTTATGTAGTATGATTCAATAGTTTTTTTGTGCATATTTCAGCATTATAAAAGGAAAAAAGTTCGAAAACTTGCCAGAAACAGCACCTTAATGTGGAATTTTATGCGAAAAAGTAAATTATAATGAACGAAGTACCTATATCATTTTAAAATACATTTATTATAACCTGTCCCCTATCCCTAGGGATATAAATCATATCACGGCTAGATCTATCATACTGCGACATATGCACTATTTTTTGGGATTCCCCGCGCAAACAATTCGGTATGATAACCTGTATCTAAGGTACCAGTTTCTTATTTTTATCTGATAGATCATCTAATTTGAAGAATATTTACATCATAATAAAAATAAATTGTTAAGTAATTAATTAATTATAAATTTTTAAAGGCATGGCAAAAACGCCTTTATTCCGAGCTATAAACGCTTAATTCTAGGTAGGTAGGTAGGTAGTAAAATTTTGTACAGTGTTTTGTACAAGAGCCGATTACCTACAGTTCCTTTAGCGTGCGCCACAAAGTACTATTAGTAGGCCTGCCACACAGGCTGAAACTAGTGTAGCCAAACAATCGATAGTTTGTACTAAAATAATTCAAATAAGGCGGTTAACACACTGCCGGCGGAATACGCCGCGTATGGCGGATATTGTGTATGGTCCATTGTTCAGAACAATGGACCATAGACAATATCCGCCCTACGCGGCGTATTCCGCCGCAGTGTGTAAACCGCCTAATCGATATCGATAGTATCGATAGTACAACTTTAGCAATAGTATTGATAACCAACGATACTATCGATAGTTTGTTCAATATCGAAGAGCAATTACTATCGATTGTTCTTTTTGTTCATATAATACTATCGATTGTTATTTTTTTTCAATGAACGATATTATCGATAGTATCGTTGGTTATCAATACTATCGCTCAAAAACAACAGTCGATACTATCATAACTGTCGATACTATCTAGTAGTACGAAAACAATTGATAGGGCAATATCGATCGGCAACACTAGCGGAAACGGTTTTTAATAATCTGACTGTACAATTTGCCAAAATATTGTCAAATACCTTCTTATTCAACCACATTATTTCATAAGTGTGCTGGTTACATTTTGCAAGTGGCAACCCTATGCTTAGTGCAAGCCAAATACTATTAGAGCTAGCACGCACTGCGATTTTTTTCGCGCGAATTAAAATCGCGGTTGGGGTGAGGGGGAAAATTTGTATGAGGAATCTCGCGGGATTTTTTTCCGCGAGTGCTTGCACCTTCATACAACTCCATACATCACAGATTTTTGCGGAAGGTGCACGCATTCGCGGAAAAAAATCGCGCGAGTACCTATATAATTCCGCAACCAAATCTGCGAAATCCCCCGCGGCGCGGAGCGAATTTATTTCGCGCCAAAATTTTGTGGACTATGGAGTTGTATGGCGCTGCACGCACTGCGGGAAAAATTCCCCAACCCCCCACCCCAACCGCGATTTTAATTCGCGCGAAAAAAATCGCAGTGCGTGCTAGGCCTAACGGGCGAGCGCTGTTATTTCCTACAACATGTCATCATGTTACTTGCTTGCTTGATGTCTTCAGTATATTATCATTTAAGGCATTTAGCCAAGTCTTTATTATATTATCTTGTCCAGTAAATTTTGTTGTCTTATCGAGTTTTCCATATCAAGGTATAAAATAATCCATTTCAAAGATCTCCAAAATTGGAGATTATAAAGTCATAAATCGGTGTAAATGTGTCAGGATTTAATAGAAGTACTTCAAGCGGAGGCGGGTCTTGAAGATTGCCTTGGTATATTTCTTGCAGTTTGTCAATTAATAAAATGCGAAGACTTGGCTTATGCCTTAAAAATTAACAAATTCAAGATGCTGTGAAAAACCAGACGAGGCTGTATGGCTCTGTTCCTTTGCCTATCCTATAATGGATGAATAAAAAAAAAATTCTTTGAACCGGCAGAATCATTCGTCTAAAAACGATGGAAGCCAATATTAAAAAAAATATATATCTTTGACATTTGATGACCTACCCTACCCTACCTATTTTATTTTGATGAAGGTGTGACGTGAGTGAGGTCACAGCGTGAGGTTTATAAGTGGTTTATAATTATAACAAGTAGATTTTTATAAATGTTTTGCACTCACAGTGCTATATTATTTCTAAATAATATTAGAAATCACAACAAATCAAAAACTAAATTAAGTAATTAGTAGATTGGTTGTTATTTCACATGTTTCAGTTGCAATAATACTCTGAGAGGTATAGCAGTAGATATAATGCTTAGATACAATACATGCGTGGATGGACACTAGGTAAGTTATAATATAGAATCATAATGACTTTTTTTAGGTACTTAAGTGGCTAAGTATAAGCACTTATAAGTATGTAGGTACCTATAAATAGGTAAGTGATAATACCACCTTGAAGTGTAAAGTGTACCTAATGTAGATTTTTTACTTTCTACTTAGGTATATTATTTATGTATGATGTAAGCTCCTCTATGACTATTTTTAACTAGGTAAGTAGTAAAAAAACATCAATGCACAGTACGCATTCAATACGGCGGTTATCAATTTTATTATCAACCAGTATTTGTTTTTATGCGTTTCTTGAGCTTGTAGTGTAGGTAGGTATTTTATTTCTATTAGAATAACAATCCAACTTGGGCAGGGCAGGATTCGAACCTGCGACCTTGGGTTGGGAGTATCGTTTCACGCTCTACTAACTACCAACTGAGCTACCGTACCGTAGTCATAATCAAACTTATATGAATTTAGTGACATGTTATTTCTTAAATGTTGCAGTTTAATGATATTTTAGAAACACTAACACTCAGGACAACAATGGATTTGGTTAACAAATCTTTGGATTCATTAGAAGATCGGAAAATACCGAACTACACCATATTGCTTAAGGAAAATGGTAAGTTTGATGTTAAAATTACCTAAATCCATATTTTTATAACAAGATAAATGCATAAGTATTTGTTTGTCGGAATAACAAAATAAAAGTTTTAAATTATAACAAAATTTATTTTTAATATTTTTCAATGTAATGTAATGTCATTCACTGGCCCTTATTTTGAAATCTTACAAGATTACATTTTTAGTGTAACACTACTTATATAGATAGTATGGCTCTTCATTATTTCACAAACTGTCGATAGGTACTATCGATTGTTTTGTACAATTGATCTTGCACCTTTGACCTTTATTGAACAATTGAATCTTTATTGTAATTAGTAGATAAAACTATGTAGTTGTAACTACAAACGGGTTTTAACTGTAACTGTAAGATAAATTATATATAACATAACTGTTACACAATGCTTTCGATTCGTGAAGGGCACAACCTAACTAAATCTTGACTAAATTTGTTGGCGTCCCTTTATGTTCTCTTCTCTCATGATAGAAAATGACAGGTATAGACTTAAATTTGCAACCACGAATTGCTACCAATGTTTTTAGATCTGAACATGCTGCCAGTATTCGCCTACCAAAAAACGGAGAAGACTGTTCCGCTGTGGAGCTCTGCATCATCAGGGGCATCAGGACCTGGTGCGGAGTACTGCCAGTTTGAGGTCCTGGTTGATGATGGAAGGGATAGCGATGATGAAAGACGAGGTGAGATTAATGCATACTGCATAGGTAGTTTAGGTAGACATATAATTATATTATATTCACGCCTTTTTCCTGGAGGGGAAGCTGCAATCCTTACAGATTTTCGCTTTATCCACAATCATTAAACTTTTCATACACGCATGTAAAAAAAATGCTAACTGAACTTAATTGTATGGAACTACTCATGAATCTAACAACTTTCCCCATGTGCCCATGTCGAAATACGAAAATAATAATTTGAGCCTCCCTTCAAATGGCGCTTGTTGCTCGAGTCATTTTATAATTCAAAATAGAATAGGACATTTCAGATATTTCTGACATATTTTAAAGATTACCTTAGAAAGAATGAACCGAACCTACTTCTTCAGTACCTATGCCCGGGCAGAGAAGCAGCTAGAACATTCTTTTTTTTTTTATTGCCTCCTGTCTAGTGTGGAAGTTGGATTTCGTATTTAAAAAAATATAAAAGGTTTTTTTTTGTAGAGAATGCGTCAACCCACCAGTGCCACGTATGTGGCGTACCCGTGTGTGCATCACTCTGGCAGGACCACGCACAATGCGTCGCGCACCGCGCCTGCCAAAGCATCGCACACACCAGCTTTGTTCGTGCACAAAAAGTACGTTTTTATTGATAGTTCCTCAAGAAGCGTTTTGGTTATACCGGGTGTAAGGGGGGACAGCTTTCCGCAAACTGATAGGGGTTGCTTAGTCAACGAAACTGAACAACTTCCACCAGAAAATTCAGGCAGGAGATGAAAAAAAAATTGACTTTCCCATGCAAAATGACCACTGCGAACAGATAATTTATATGGAAAAGCAAAATTTTTCTTTTTTTATTTCCTGAAAGTATTTCCTGGTGATAGTTGTTCATTTTCGTTGACTGTGCAACCCGCAACCCCTATCAGATTACACCCCGTATAGTTTCCTTTATATGGCCAAAACGTCATATAACATTCATATCGTAATTTATACCTTAAAAAAGCGATATGTTCAGTAAAATTTTAAATTTTTAATACGTCACCTAATATAGTCGATTATTGGTTTATATACGCCAATTTTGTACGATTATTTAATGATAGATATTTCCATTTGGTTTTTCCATTGCTTCCATGCTGGACTGGGAGCGATGGAAAAACATAGAATGTGCCAGCTGCATCTCCTCCCGGGCATGCTGTAAAAACCAGCTAAGGGATACGAGGGTTTCAATTATTGCAATTTAGGCGATGGGCTGACAACCCGTCACTAAAGCAATACACTACCTACATAATCATCTGTAATTAATAGCCCTCAAAACTTGTCAGACGTGGCGGGACGACCTTATTTAGGTCGTTTTCGCTCTGCCTACCCCATTTGGGATAAAGGCGTGATTTTATGTATGTATGTATGTATTTCCATTTGGTCATATAAGAGTAGTCAGTCGTACGTATATAATAAGTATAAGGAATGTAATAAGAAAGTTTATGGGAGCATAAACCCTATGTATCTAGAAGATTTAGTGTAGTCGTCGTATAAAAGGGTTGAATAATGGTTTATAGAAAACAGAAATGCATATCAAAGTATCTACAATATTGTAGTAATGGTATACCTATACAGGACGTCCCACGGCGATGCCACACGGAGGGAAAGTACCTTAAATATTAATTGATAGGATATTTTACTGAAAGAAGACATCGTTTAATTTTTAATAATAAGTAGAACTGCATTCACAGATTTTTTTAAAAAATTTAATTTAATTCAATTTATTTTTTATTTTTTAAATCGCCACCGAGATCCCCAGATCTAACCCCACTTGATTTTTTTTATGGGGTTATGTAAAAGATTTAGTTTACAGGAACCGGTACAACAGTGTGCAGGAGTTACAAAATGAACTTAGACGTATTATTTTAAACATCCACCATGCAAAAATAAGTATAAACCGACAGGGAGAGAAATTATTAAAAGAGTGAGAATTTGTATACAACAGAACGGATCACATTTTGAGCATTTGATTAATTATTTTTTTTTAAATAAAATGTAAAATTTTATGTTTTTAGTTTCATTTAATATTCTAGGGTATTAAGGAAAAAATAATGCTTATGAGTAGCCCTTTCAGACGCTATTATAAAATACATGTAATTTTACTGTCACATTTGGCGGGTTCGATTCCCGGTTGAGGTAGGCGATTTTAAAAAAATCTGTGAATGCAGTTCTACTTATTATTAAAAATTAAACGATGTCTTCTTTCAGTAAAATATTCTATCATTAATATTTAAGGTACTTTCCCTCCGTGTGGCATCGCCGTGGGACGCCCTGTATAATGGTATAAATAATTGGCGTAGCGAGGTACTGGTAGTGGGAGGCGGGAGCAGAATTTGGCGCCTGTCAGCGTGCTATGAATCTGGGCGCATCTTATCCCTGATGCCCCCTCTTAACAAAATATGTCTAATTTTATTAAGTTTATCCTCTAATTACCAACAGATGGCGCTAGAATCTCCCATTGTCTCGGCAAATGTTTCCGGCTCCCCCCGCACTTACCACTGCCACCCCTGCTCCGCCACAGTCGCGTTGTCTAAACAAACCACTCACGAACAATCAGAACCGCACGCCACATCCATCCTATACGGAAAACTAATGAATGCCCTCGCCAGCTTGTACGAAAACAGAGAGAACTTGAAAATTGTCTGTGAGAATGTCTTCCGAGCTATCACTGATCATGAGAGCATATACACATATATACAAGCACGCCTTACCCCTGTGCGAGTAGAAACAGACTACTCGCATGAACAAAAGAAAAATCCTGAGAAAGAAGTAAAAGAACAAGCCGTGGCAACATCTAAGTCTGAATTTGAGGCTCCTATTCTTGAAATAAAGGACCCAGAAACAGAAATTACAATAATAGCAGAATCCGGAGCGAAGTTGAAAGTATCTTTTGACAATTACCACGGGTTCCGGCTGCTTAAAAACAAACCGCTTACGCTTTGTCGTTTGTGTCAAGTGGTGGTTGAAAACCGAGAGGAACATTCTGTGCTGGCCGCGCACAAAGACAAGGTCCAGGTTTCTGTGAAGGACAAGCACTGCTTTCGACAGGTAAGGCTATTGGAGTTCCATTTTCAGTTTGATGATGCAATCATAATCATTACTCTTATTAGCTATTATTAGGTAATATAGTAACACGCTCCGAATTCAAATAATGTAGCACATTTTTTAAACATCGCCTAAACAAGCACGGCAGTACCACCATCCTTTTCTCGAAGCATTTATTAAATCTCTTCGTAAATGTACCTACGATCTATAGTGTCCCTATTTAAAAATCTCTAAACCTGTGGATCTAAAATAAACAATAATTTAGAGCTATCAAATATAGAAGTACTCTTTGACGGCCCACAAAGCTTAGTTGGTAGTGTATCTGCCAGCTACGCAGAGGGTCCCGGGTTCGATTCCCGGCCGGGGCAGACATTTGAATGATGAATTTAAGGCGAATAATCAAAAATTTCGCAAAGGTTGAGGTAGTATACTCAGTTACTTTACTATTAACATATTACTTTACTCATAAAAATATATGTGAAACTAGAAGATAAGATATATATGTATATTTTAAAATAAGTATACACATACACATTTATTGTAATAGTATGTGAGTGATAGTTAATAATATTATTATTTATTTTTTTAGTAGTTACTGCACTATTCCGCTTCTACTTCAATGACTCCTATACCCAAAGGTAGCCTGGGAGAAATTGCTACCCTAGCAATAAGGCCGCCTAAATTGTACTGTTTGGTGATGTTTTATTTATTTGTAATATCTTGAACTTAAAGGCCGTGTTGCTCTAGGAGCCCGAGGGTATGGTTTGCTTATTTTTTCAATATTTTACTATTTTTTTAACAAAAATAAATCACAAACTCGATCATGTCTAAAAACGTTTCGAGGTAGTTGTCTCTTTAATTATAAGTCAGAACGTAGTCAGAACTTCGTAATTTTTACTGAATATATTCCTCAAACTATAATTAAATTAATTTTTTGATTTTTTTTAAATCGCATTTTAGGTCGATTTTCGCAAATTTTTCGCGTGATCTGAACGCGAACGTAACCGCCACGTTGTGGCGCGCGCTCTTTTGAACTTAATGTCAATGGCGTTAAGTTCGATATTTGAATAGCTCGAAATCGACTTGCCTATCTAACATTGACATAAGCTTTAAATGTCCGTTTCTGGGTCTGTGCGTAATTTGTGGTTGTTTCCACTGATTTGTTGAGAAGTCTGTGGAGAAGTCGCTGCCGCGCTCTTTTTACTCTTCTGTGGTTGTTTCTGTGTATGACCAATTCCGTGGCTCGATAAGGGAATCCTAGTGAGTGCTATCATTGTGATCGTGTTTTTTTTTTGTTTTCTATTAATATGCCACAATATTGTTTCAGTTGACCGAGACTCTGAGCCACTGCTTGGTCTGTAACATAATGGTCGGCCTCTTAAACAAAATCCACATCACTTCTGACAAACACATCGCGGCGTTGCAACAAGCTCTCGTTCAAGATGATATTATACCAGCGGATAATGCTTACACCACAGAAGAACTGGCGGAGAACTACATAGACACCAAAAAAGTACTGACGAAGAACTACATAGACACCAAAGAAGCACTCGCGGAGAACTACATAGACACCAAAAAAGTACTGACGAAGAACTACATAGACACCAAAGAAGCACTCGCGGAGAACTACATAGACACCAAAAAAGTACTGACGAAGAACTACATAGACACCAAAGAAGCACTCGCGGAGAACTACATAGACACCAAAAAAGTACTGACGAAGAACTACATAGACACCAAAGAAGCACTCGCGGAGAACTACATAGACACCGTCGAATCCAACGAATGGGACTACTTCTGCCAAGTATGTCAGATAAATATTAAGGAATCTACGTTGATGGAACATATGGGCAAAGATGCACACAATGAAAAACTGAGTTCGTGCCGCATAAAGAGGGTAATAAACGCACCAGCTTTGAAAGGTGGTTTTTGTAAATATTGCAAGGTCACCGTCGTAGGAAATGCCAAAGAGAAAAGCCATCTACGAAGCAAAGATCACCAATTCAATAAATGGTTAGCTGAAAAAGATACAGCACTTCACTACCACTTCAAGGAATCAGAATATTCTACTAAAGTTACTTGTAGGATATGTAATGTAGACGTCATTGACATCAACCATGCTATTGATAAACATGTAAGCAGTTATGATCACCAAACGAAGTATAAAAAACTCTTAAAAGACAATCTTATGAAGGTGACTAGTGAATACGGCGTACTTTGTGTCTTATGTAACCTAAATCTTTACATGACCGGTGTTGTAGGTCATACTGAAAATAAATGTCACATAAATAAACTTTCAAATTGTGATCTTCAAGGCATTGGCTCAGGGGAATTTGATCTGAAGCAGGAAGATTCTAATGACACAAAATTGAAACAGATTTTAAAAGAAAATCTTATTTGTGATAGAGATGAAGAATACTATAGTTGTAATTTATGTAACCGAAGTATTGGAAAGTCTTTGATACTTGCACATATTATGTCGAAAAAACACACCAGAATGTCGGAGAAACGCAATATTATCCCAAAGCATGCAAAACGTTATAAAACTGCACCTACAATTAAAGAAACAGACTCGCTGAAAGACGTTCGCAAAATGGAAAAGAAAATGATAGACTTTAAAAATGTCTCACATTTTTTCAAAGAAATTAACAATTCTAAGGAATTAATTTGTAAACTATGTGATTTACCTGTGGGAAACCGTAACGAGATTATTTTTCTTCATGTAGAAGGTTTTAAACATATTAAAAACTACGACAGATTATTACAACAGAACGAATTGAAAGAAGTTGTTGAAATATCTTCAGAGTTAGTTCAAAAGTATTCTTGTAAACCCTGCGGAGTTGACATAATTAAATCGGATTTATTTTCTCACATAAACAATAAGAACCATAAAACATTACTTAGTGCTCAAACATCTAAAAGCAGCAATAGAATAAAAACTGAGGGAGTAAAAAAAATTAAAGCGAGCTCTGTTTTTGACAATTCTCTTCATTATGACGCAAATATTTTAAACAAGGTGAATTATTTATGTGTAGTTTGCAATGTTTACATTCTGATTGATGATAATTATCCATTTACCTTAGCCGTGCATGCAGATGGAGCCCAACACAAATACAATCTTGAACTTTTAAAATATACTATGTCTAAAAATAAGCTAGAAATTAAATATGAATCAGCTTGCTCGTCAGAGAAATCTAATAAATCTGATGATATTCAATTAGCACCAAAAGAACCTGAACCAGTAAATTTATTAGAAAGGCAAATAAAAAGTCTCCCTGAAATCGTTGAAGATATTGCAGTTACATATCCTAGTATAGTAGCAAAAAAAATCATGAACAGAAATACTGTTACATGTTTTAAGAAAGAGTACTGCATTGTGTGTCATTTTCCAGTTAAACATAAAAATACGGAAGAACATGTAAACGGTAAGCTACATAAGCAAAATCTTCGAGCTTGGAGCAACGTAAAAGAAATCCATGACGTCTTTCAAAGCCAGTTTGCAATCATTGGACCTGGTCATAATCGTATAGCAGAAGCTAATGTAGTAAAAGAGATAATTACAATTGTTATTGCAGGAACCTATCTTAAATTTTCTAAAGAAAGTAATATTGATACTCTCCTTAAAAACAAATCTGCGGTAAATGTCCTACAAAATCAAACTTCAGTTATACCTCCTCATATAGTTGATAATTTTTGTTACATTTGTTACAATAAATTATTTCCAGTCGAAGAACATGTAGAAGGCACAAAACACAAAGTAAATATAGATATTTTAAAAGAACGCATAGAATCAATTATTAAGAAAGATAATATGCTAGAGGCAGTAGTAGATAACTTTTGTGGTATGGCAAGTGCTAGTTATCTTTTCCCCGATGTTGATCATATTTGTCATATTTGTAGCGTAAAAGTTCCAAATACTGTAAACAATATCATACAACATGTAGAAGGCACAAATCACATCGAAAATGTTGGACTACTAAAAGCCTTTATTAAAGATATTGATGATAAGCTACATGTAAGCAAATCCTCTGTTATTACAAATATCGACGCCAATAGTTCTTCGGGTATTACCAAATTATGCGACATGAAGACCGAAGAAAACAAAGAAGAACTAGTAAGACCAACCAGAAAAATCAGTGATAGCATCAATGATATTAACACTGACTCCTCTAAAACTGGGCAAAACTATAACAACAACAAACCTACCAGTGCTGATAATTTTATAAGTACCTACGCCAACAACAAAAGCACTGAAAATGATGCCAAAAAATCCATGACTGATATTGATCCTAGGGTTACGGAAGTTAATATTACAGAACCTTGGACAAATAATGATAACGAAAGTCAAATCAAGACTGAGGGTGATAATGATAATGATGATTTAGATGATGATGACTCTGAAGATTCCGTTGAAGGTTACTATATCGGAGATACCTATATTTGTAAAGTTTGTGACAGAACTATCGACATTGCGGACCTAAAAATACATTTAAGATACAGTTTTCGGCATATAGATAGAGTTAATGAAAAATATTATTTAAAAAAAAAGGGAGTGTGGCGAACTCCGTGGAGACGAATCTTCACTCGTAAGCTCATAACGCGCCCGTCGCAAAATGTTCCAGTCACAAAACGTAATATTCGCAAAATGTACCCATTTGTAGTTCTTTAAGTAAAGGGGACTTGGTACTTTAGAGAACTTATTTTTTACCTATTATTGATTTGATTTGATAGTTTTCGAGTAAACCTCAAAATGTACCCTGTTTAGTGCGATTTGTGACTGAGCCTACGTTTTCTCATAAAGAGTTGTACTAAATTGATCCATTTCTTTTTTTTTAAATCTTGACAAGCCGTACCTATTTTTAACCCCCGACGTCCAAAAACGAGGGGTGTTATAAGTTTCACGGCTATGTGGAATCATAGCTTCCCAAACGGGTTTACCGATTCGAATGCGGTTTTTTTTTATTTGAAAGGTTACTTTACCGACATGGTTATTAGCTATATTTTATGAATATCTGTTGAGTTGTTCAAAAGTTATGGCCGTTTTCCGATTTTGGGTTTTTATATAATGAATCACGCCACATTATGCTAAAACTACTAAATCGATTTTGATGGGACTTTTTATTTGACTGAGTGTTACCTGGATTACAACTAATGATACAAAAAATATAGATCCGAAATAGTAGGCAGGAAAATAATCTTTATTGTTTTTTAACTGATTTTGATGGAACTTTTTTTATTCGACTGAACGTTATTATTACCTTGCTGGATGTGCTGGATCAATTTTGCGTCCAGCAAGCGCCCCCACCACCGCGACCGTCCAGCAGATGGACAGTGAATAGCGCGGACGTACGTCAAAGGGTTGCCAGATTGGGCGATTTGTCGCCGTTCGGGCTACTTCAGGGCCTCCAGTGGCGACAAGAAAACGTTGAAGCCTCATACAAATAATGAATGGCGTTTGGGCTACTCAAAATCCGACATTGGGCGACAAGAAAACGTTGAAGCCCATACAAATAACCCCTTTTGGGCTACTTCCGATACAAAGTTGGGCGACTTAAACTCGCGGGCATCTGGCAATACTGGTACGTCAAGACTCTTTAAAAAAAAAAAAAAAAAAAAAAAAAAAAAATGATTCATTTTGACAAGCTGGCTGTACAGCAAATTTTTCGTGCACGATGGTGCGTATGCTACATCCAGCGCCGTGGCCTTGGCGGGACGTACAGCCGCGATGGATAGTGCGTAGCCGGCTTATGAGGAATGGTGGGGATGTAACTTTTTGTCTGCCTGGCATACTGTGAATGGCGAGCAAATTTTTTAAAAAACAAAAAACATCGCGGCGCACGATCAAACCTAAATCATTCGTTTTTACACACAAATAGAAATATAAGATACTTTTTGAGATTAGGGTCACATTACCAAGATATTTTAAATCAATGATACCTATCGGAATTTCGAAAAATCAATTTTACTATGTGACTCTTTGGACAAAAATCACCAAGTATATTTTAGGTTTGTATTTACCTACGTGCAGGATCGAATAGTTTTAGTGCGCCGAAAGATTTTTGTAAAGTAAATAAAAGGGTCGCCATCGCCATTCACACTATGCTAAAAAGGTTACATCCCCTTTCCTAAAGCACAAAAATTTTTTAGCTTGACATTTTTATGTCGTCTTCATACAAAATTGTAGATGAGTTGAGCATTTTTGCACCTAGTAAAACAAAATAATAAAACCTAGTAAAAAAAAATATTTTATGATATTTTTTTGTGGTCTGAGAAACTTGTCTGGTGTCAATATTATAGAAAATGTAGTTTAAAGGAATGCAGTATGTTAACATTTACATTACACCCTGTATTAAAATATATGTTTTTCTGAACTATTTTAATTTATACAATACCTACATAATTATTGCATAATTATTATGTAATGTTCTTAGTTTTATTATTTAAGTAACCAATAAATATGTGAAAAAGAAATATTACAACTCTTGTTTTTATTTACATACATAGATAGAATATTTTGCATTATCAAGCAGGTATATTTTCTACCTATTGTTAGAATTTTAGCCTCACAATTATAAAATTTTGTGATTTAGTTAATATATTTTTAAGTTACAAAACTTTGTACAATTTTTATTATATAATAGTAGATTGTTCAAGTCCGGTTTTTACGATTTTAAGAAAATAATTCACACCAACTATTTTAAAATAAAAGAGATGATGTTTGCCTGCAAAAGTTGCAAATATAACAAAGATAAATCTACAAGCCAAAATTAGTTGATGTTCAATACTTATGGCTAGTGGCATAGATAGGTGACCAAGGGCCCTGGGGCAAAACAAAAACTGGGGCCCCTACCACAGAACCCGCCGCCGCGCCGCGCTCATAAGTAATTTGTGCCCCTACCACCCTACAATATTTAATTTAGGATTTATTAATACAGTTAATATGTATTTTAAAAATGTAAAACTAGGTAGGTACTTGATAATAAAATAATCATAATCAGCT
Source organism: Scrobipalpa atriplicella (assembly GCA_029255725.1). Lineage (NCBI taxonomy): Eukaryota > Metazoa > Arthropoda > Insecta > Lepidoptera > Gelechiidae > Scrobipalpa > Scrobipalpa atriplicella. The sequence continues at coordinate 39,570 of JARACY010000502.1, read as the reverse complement.
CATTAAAGTAGGTATAAAAGGCGAGTGAAGCGAGCCATCACATCACGAAAATTATACGATAACACTACGCGAGCGAAGCGAGCGCGACTTATTTTCACTCGTTCTAAAAGACTTGCTAATCAGGCTTTGGGGGCCCCCTGAGCTTGAGGGCCCTGGGGCACTGCCCTAGCCCCTTAGTAGCTACGCCACTGCTTATGACATGACCATTTACTTTTACATTGTTTAAAAAAATAAAAACATAAATAAACTCCAGTGTTGGAAACTGCTATCTACTACATAGTTATCTATGCTTTGCATTGGATAATTCAACAAATACAATTGCATTGAAATTAAGGCCTAGATACTAGATGACTCATAATCATAAACTCTATACAATAAAATTTATCATATTGCCAGGAAGCCATAATGTACAATATGGGGCCGTAAATGTTGTACATTGGCGTAAACCAGATTTAACTAAAATAAAACCATACCCTTAATTTTCAGCCTTGAGCAAACAGAAAGGATGGCAGAATAGAATAAGATAGATTTATTATAATCATGTCACATGGAACTTTTTCAATAAATTTAAAGGATTTTAGTTGGGACCATGGAGTAGTTGGGACACATTCACATCACAATCTTATTTGACTTATCTACCCATAGATTTTTGTAGTGACAGGATTATCATAAGTCTCTATACCGCCATCCTTTTCTGTTCGCTCGAGAATCGAGATGAAAAATTATGGGTATGGTAATATGGTTTTATTTTAGCTTTATCTTGTTTGTACGCTGAATTGTTAACATTGACACTTGGAAAGAGACCTTTGTCACTCATTGTACATGTGCATCAGAAATAATACTCTACAACAAAACCAAACTTAGCCAATGTGCAACAATTATGGCCCTGTACGTAATGCATTTTGATAAATAAATTATGTTTTTATAACAGAAATATAAATAGGCTTTTTTCATTACTAGGTTTATACTTACTTATTTTTCTTTTATATTTATAAAATTGAAAAAAAACTTCTTAAGCTAATATAAAATTATGATTGGTTCTTTGTTGCAAGTATTTTGATTATTATTTTTTATGTGAAAATAATTGTTATTTATATAAAATAATTTTCTAGTCAGTTCAGTGTAACACACATTTGTATAGGACAATGTCACCCTAAAGCCTTGTCTCCTGCTGTGTATGAAAACGCAACAATGTTGCAATGCGGGGGTATGTTTTTCAGATGTTTTAGTAGCAGGAGACTGGGCTTTAAATGCCAATTAAAAGGCAAGAAACTGAATATATCAATACAAATCCTTGATGGATCCAATATAAAGATTGTCAATTTAATTGTGTATCATACATAGCTCAGGAAGGGAGTGTTTTAGAAATGTTAAAGGATCACATAGAATACATTAAAAAAATTGTACTGTCCCATACTAAGTAACCACTTCAATCAAAATATTTGTATGGGGAATCAAATCAAAGTTTTCAAGTTTTGTTTTCGGCCCCCACAGCCTAGTTGGCAGTGTATCTGCCTGCTACACAGAGGGTCCCGGGTTCGATTCCCGGCCGGGGCAGACATTTGAATGATGAATTTAAATGTCTGTTTCTGGGTCTGGGTGTTCTTTGTGCATGTTTATGTGTATGTCCATGGCACCCCGATACAGGGAATCCTAGTGGGGGCTATGTGTGTGATCGTGTATTTTGTCAATAGGTACTCAAAACCTCCTGCCTGAGCTATGGTACACAATTATATTAACACCTTATAGTCTAAAATACATACATTTCCAAGCATCTATCTACAAATATAAAACTCAAAGCAACAACGAGACACAAATGATAAATACCATTGCTACTTGGACTAAATCATGTAAATCATGAGTCAGTCATCTAGTGTTCTGCTGCTTGGCCGTAGAGGTCAAAGATTGACCGACAAGCACTCGATCGCCCGCAGACATTTCAAATTTAAAATCTCTAGGTGCTTCAAACAGCAATATTATCGTACTCCCCATGTTGAATTGACCGAATAACTCTCCTTTCTGGAATTTCACCGCTCCAAGCTCAATCTCATCAACCCTGTTACGTTTTCCTTTTGTATTTGTTTGTAATTCTGGATCTTTGTACACTTCTATTGAGCCTACATTTGTCGCACCAACCGCTGTCATACTGAAGAAACCATGCTTCCATTCTCCAACGTAAACTGCTCTTTCATTCATTGTAAATAATCCAGGGATCAATTTAGCCATCCATGGGTTCACTGATAAAAGTTTCCCAGCAAAATGACGTCTGAATGTTGATGTCCATTCACATGGTGAGTGGAATCTGTGATAATCTCCCGGGGCTAAGTAAATAATACATTGATGAAGTATATTTTTTCTATCTTTTAACAGAGAATCGTAGTATTCGGTATCTTTGGTGTTGATTTTGCACCAAGTGTTGTCTCCTAGAAATTCTTCTAAGCTGTATGTTACTCCTTTGACTTGTTCAATGCGTTCCGAGCACACCGGACCGCAGTTTAATACAACCCCATCGCAAGGGGAGACGCAAGGAGTCGACGCAATCACGCGTACGCCTTCTTTCAAAGGCCTGGTGAAGAACGCCGACAGACTTTTGTAGTGAGTCAGATCAGAAACGGCAGCTTCGTTCATGTTCACGTTAAATAAACGCGAGTACGTACCGTAGACGATACCGCGCAGCGACGGCGGTAGCTCGCACGCCGCTAGCTTCCCCCACAAACGGCTCGTCACACGAAACGGAAACATTTCGTAAAAGCGTATTTCAATTTTCGACACCTCATAGTTTATGCTTGCACGGATGTAACACCAGCCCACGTACATTACACTTCCTAAGGGCATCCAGCGGGTGATGATCGCGCGCAAATTCATCCATTTCGTCTTCTGGATCTGCGTCGTCTTTGTTTGGTTGTGAACGGTGGAAGTCTGACGAAAGGGCCTATGCGGACGCAGTCGTTGTCTGAATATTGGGTTTATGACGGGAAGGCAGCTACGAATACGCGTCGGCGGAAACATCTCGCACGCTGCCACCTTCCGTCTAGTTTAAAAATAAAATATTTAACAGATTTAACTTTCGCGAAATGATTCAAATGCGAATAAAATGCGATGCGAACGCCCGATAACAAGGCCGTTCGCGTTCAGGGGTACGTTCACGGGCGCACGGTTAGCGCAAGGTTAGGGGAACTTTTCACTTTGACAGTTGATAAAGCCCCGTTTTGAAGCGCCTGTCAGGGGAAATTTCATCCTGACAGGTGCAAGTGCGTGCATGAACGGGGGTTTACGCGAGCTGTCAGATTAAAAGTCGCTCTAACGGTTTCCCCTAGGTGCATGCGTGAACGCACTCCAGAGGTTTTTTTTTTTTTTTTTTTTTTTTTTTTTTTAATGGCTTCTGCCCAGGGGAGCAATTTTGCCAGTGTCAGGGTTGGAAAATGCACGGAAGATCGAAAGGAAAGCCAGATAGTCGATTTTATTTCAAAGTGATGAGGGTGAAATAGGAGGGATACCTGATGAGAACTTAACGGGAAAGGGTAGGGGCTACAATTTTAATTTAAACTTTTCGATGAATTTGGAGAGAAAGAATATAGAGGGGGGGTCTAGGGAAGAGAGGATGAAGTTCATATTGAGTGGGCGGGGGATAGAGGGGGGAAGGGTTTCATATAAGGATGGAGAGTATAGGGGGCAATTAAAAAAGATGTGGTCGACGGAGCCTTCCTCCAGTCCACACTCGCAGAGGGAATGGTCCCGAACCCTGATCTTGGCTAGGAAGGCAGGACTGCATATATGTCCGAGGCGCAAACGGATTATGGTCGACGTGGTGGATTTTTTGAAATCTCGGAATTTGAAGAACCATGGAAGTGCTGGAATGGAGGGTTGTAATTTTCCGTAAAGTTTACATTTATTCAGTCGCGAATGATTCCAGATTTCGGACCACTGGGTTTTCAAATCGATTTTAGCTGAAGCACGCAGGTCTTGAGAGAAGCATAGAGGGAAGGATTCCATGCCATTGCGGATAGACCATTTTGCGCATGAGTCTGCTTGTTCATTACCGGCAATGCCAGAGTGGCCAGGTATCCAGGCTAGGGCAACCTCAATACCAGCCAGTTCGCATCTATAAAGGAGGTCTCTTGATTTAAGGTTGAAGGGGTGGATATCCTTAGAGCGAAAGGGGAATTTGGAAATGTCCTCAAGGCAGCTACGACAATCGGTGAGGATGATAGATTTTTTAAGCTTGTGGGATTCAACGAGAGATAAGGCTTCGAAGAGGGCTATAGCCTCTCCCGAGAATACTGAGGTCTTTGGGGGGCTTTTGAAGCTTAAGATAAGGTTCATTCGGGGGACCCATACTGAAGAGCCTACAGGATCAGTGTCGGACAATTTTGAGGCATCCGTGAAGATAGTCAGCCAGCCAGGGAATTTTTCAGCTATGATTTTATTGAAGAGGGAGTTCGCGCCGGGGTCCCCTTTCTCTATGCCAAGGAAGGGGATGATGCGGGGGATGAAGATGAGAGCTTTAAAGGGGAGGGTGAATAAGGGGTTACGAGGGCATTGGAAGACAGGGGGAGAGTTCATGAGTTTCTGGTAGCTATTATATAGACAGGGTGTTTTTTTGTGGATCCAGTAGGTAGAGGTAGGTACTAAGTAAGAGAGGTTTTGAAGAGAGTTTAAAAGGGGATGGGAGGAGATTAGGGCAGTTCGGAAGAAGAATCTATCGCAGAGTAGTTGTCTCCGAAGAAGCAGGGGAGGTTCAAGGCATTCAACCTGGAGAGCCATTGATGGAGATGATTTCATTGCGCCACAGGTTAAGAAACATGGATTTTGACATCGCATCCGCTATTCTCAACTCGTGACAGCTGTCAAAATTTATCCATTTGGCTTAAAAGTCATTGTTTCCAAGCTAGAAAAGTATTTAAAAAATAAAAAAAGATGAGGGGAATTATCTATGGTTACCGCGCCATTCTCGACCTTATTACCAAGAGAAAAATTCGCCAAATATCAAAAACCATAGACAATTCCCCTCATAACCGTGCGCCCGTGAACGCACTCCACACAAAGTACTATTTACCCAGTCATTCTGGCTAAAATTTAGCCTTGTCGCGGGAATCGAACGGTTTTTGTTGAAAATTGGCATACTTACGAATTATGGGTCACTCTAAAAAAAAAATAGTTGTGTTCCAGGACCATGTGGATTCGCAGCCATCTTGAAAAAACCCCCCAATTCCCAGATATCATAGATAGCGGGAGGGTCCTCGAACTAACTTTGGAGCACACCCTGGGCAAAGGCACGTGCTGTTAAAAAAAATCCGAAATTGTGAAAAACAAGATGGCCGCCATACAAAACAAAAAGTCGAATATCTCCTAAACGATGAGAGATAGGTAGAAAATGCTCGAAGAAATATTATAGAGGCCAATAAAGGGCAACTTCCTGTGGTCATGAAAATCCAAGATGGCGGATACAAAATGGCGCCCGAAAAAAAAAATGCTCCGATTAAGCTGAAATTTTGCAGATGGGAGGTAGTTGACGTATTGATCCGATATGTTTGGTTCGTTTTCTGATTCCACCATTTTTCAAGATGGCTGCCATACAAGGATCTTTTGTATGAAGAATTTTGATTTGGCTCTGGCGCGGAAACAGTTACTGGTAGGGGGAGGATACAACAACAATAATAATACAGCACATGAAAAAACATAATGGTACTATCAGCTCTCCCCCACGAGCAACCGTTTCCACACCAGAACCAAATCAAAATTCTTCATACAAAAGATCCTTGTATGGCAGCCATCTTTAAAAATGGTGGAATCAGAAAACAAACCAAACATATCGGATCAATACGTCAACTACCTCCCATCTGCAAAATTTCAGCTTAATCGGAGCATTTTTTTTTTCGGGCGCCATTTTGTATCCGCCATCTTGGATTTTCATGACCACAGGAAGTTGCCCTTTATTGGCCTCTATAATATTTCTTCGAGCATTTTCTACCTATCTCCCATCGTTAAGGAGATATTCGACTTTTTGTTTTGTATGGCGGCCATCTTGTTTTTCACAATTTCGGATTTTTTTTAACAGCACGTGCCTTTGCCCAGGGTGTGCTCCAAAGTTAGTTCGAGGACCCTCCCGCTATCTATGATATCTGGGAATTGGGGGGTTTTTTCAAGATGGCTGCGAATCCACATGGTCCTGGACCACAATTTTTTTTTTTTAAATAGAGTGACCCATAATTCGTAAGTATGCCAATTTTCAACAAAAAAAAAACCGTTCGATTCCCGCGACAAAATTCAGAATGACTGGGTAATATACTATTGTCGTCACGTCAGTCTTTTCTTTTGGTATTCTGTTTGAGGTTTGAGCAATCTGTGAATTCGTTTGTTTTTGTTTACGATTTCCACATTTTTCGTTTCAGTTTCATACCTTTGAAGCTTTCTACTATGTTTGAAGTGTTTTACTCAAATAATGAATGATGTTCCATCCAAATCAGATGGTTCGTTCATAAAAACTTGAAAGAGGTTATGATGTGGTTATGACTTATGAATGATGACCTGATATGAGGTAAGTTCTAAGTCTTTATTTCTAAAATTTAAATATTTAGTTTAGTATAGATAAATACTTACTAAATACTTACTTACCTACTTCTGTAACAAGCTGAATAGAGGACATAAATATTAAATGCTAGGTTTTTCTTATTTCATTTCCTGAAAGAATTTCCGGTTGGAGTGTAGCCTTTGGGGCACTATGGAAAAAATATTCTTTTTTTCCATTGATTTTAAAATTATTTTTTCTATGTTTTTCATAGCGCCCCAAAACCTATACTCCAACTCCTACATTCCGCCCTGAACTTGACTCTCTGACCGAATTTCCTGGTGAAAGTTGTTCAGTTTCATTGACTGAGCAACTCCTATCAGTTTGCGGGAAACTGTCCCTTACTCCCGGTATGGTACAGTAGGTACATATAGGACCAACAAAATGATATTTAGTGTGCAGTGTGCACTTAGGATGAAAAATACCATCAAAATACTTTCTATTGATACTATTTTACAATATTTTTAGTTCCAAGAACATATCTATGATAAACTTGTTAGTAAACCAAATCTCACAGTTTCACTTTTTTTTATCAAACTAATATCTATTTATATTTTCCAGAGCATAGTCAGCAGAATGTGGTATCTAAAAGCTTGTAGGTCATGTTTGACCACAAGCGGTAATTTTGAGAAGATCGGCCCTCAAGCCAGAAGGTTATTTAGCGTCATCACTGGATTACAGGTAATGTAATAAATAATAAAAATAATTTGGTTTTCCCATACAAACTATCAATATTATGATATTATTATCTAAATAGATTTTTTAAATAATTTTTAATGTAATACTAAAGTCAAAAATTGAGGCCTTTCCCTAGCAGTGGGACACAAGACTAATTTAGAGTTACTAAAACACCTTGCTTAACCACACAGAGGCCTATTTATTAGATGGGTTTTCGGTATCGGGCTTTTTAAAAACTCTGACAACAGGGTTTATTAGGTTGTTTTTCCGCTCAAAAGCTCACTCATTATAATAGAGGGCTCATTGTGTCTGTATACAATTTGCTAATAGTCCTGATAAGATTAATAAAATTTCAAAAAGAGGACTGACAAAAAAGACCAAATTATCTACAGTTTTCAAAAAGAGGACTGACAAAAAAAGACCAAATTATCTACAGTTTTCAAAAAGAGGACTGACAAAAAAGACCAAATTATCTACAGTTTTCAAAAAGAGAACTGACAAAAAAAGACCAAATTATCTACAGTTTTCAAAAAGAGGACTGACAAAAAAAGACCAAATTATCTACAGTTTTTGCTACCCAAAGGTTGTATGTAAGATACTCGACATCATCATGTTGATGTAAAATTTCAGATAGAGGAAGGCGATGGTTTCCCGCAGTATTTTTGTGCGGAATGCTTTGTGCACATTAAAAAAGCGCTAGCATTTCGAAGGAAAAGTCGCCGGGCGCATTTTGTTTTAAAGGAAATACACACCATCAAGAAACAGGTAAAAATTTCTCTCAGTATTTGTCACTCTCTCATGAAATAGAGCGACAGAAAAACAGAATGTGTCAGCAGCTTCTCCTCCTATGCGTGCAGTAAAAACCAGCTAAGGGATTCGAAGGTTACAGTGTACCTGTTGTAATTTAGGCAACAAGATAACATCCTTTCACTATAGCAAGTACATTTTAATCTAAAAGCTCTCGATCTTAGATTAAGAATGGTCTCCGCGCGCGCGCTCCGACTAGATTCCGCCGGCGTACTTGAAAATGCGGCAATTTATAATATGCTGACTTCAGCGTAACCGAGCCGGATTTGTATGGAGATTCACACGCACACAAACACAAACCACTCGTATTTACACTAGTGTCTCACACACACAAGAATTAAAAAGTTGCCGCACTTACGGAGCTACTGTTCTTAGGTACCTAGGGCGGAATCTAGTCGAAGCGCGAGGACCAATCCTTAATCTAAGCTCTCGATATTTGTAAAGTTTATGCAGCAAATTTTCCTTGGACCTTACCGTATTTTTAAATTTTGATGGCCAAGAATACCATAATAACCATACAGATAAGGAAATAATTAATAAATAACATAATCTAATAATCATTTCCAGGTTGCACAGTCAGATGTGGAAAAAGTTGATAGAATAAAGACCAACTTGATATCTCCGTGTACTTGTTGGAAACCCGAAGAGACCGTATACTCCTATATCACTCCTGATGCAATCGACACTCCTCAGGAAATAGCTCCCCAAGAAATAACCCCGGACATTGAAGCAGCTTTAAAAGAAAGCCTTGACCAGCCCACTTTTGACATACAATGCAACCCAGAAGCTAAAACAATCAAAATAGACATCAAACCGAATGCACAAAATGATGTGAACATAAAGAAAAAAGTGACAGTTGACGAAGAAAAACCAATTGTTGGAGAATTGATTAAACTTCAACTTAAAACTTTACATACCAGTTCAATATTAGTTGATATTAAACCTGCAAACTGGAGGGAGATAGAAAGAGAAGAAAAGGAGAGACAAAAGAGAGAAAGAGATGCTGAAGTAGAAGCTGCGTTACAAGAGATTTACGGAGATGGTGGGATTTCTGACGATGGTGGTGGGGATAATAATGACGTTCCCTTTGTACCTGAAGATATTGATATGGAAGATATATTTAAAGGTATTGAGGTTGCACACCTTCTTATTTTATCTGGCCTAAATCATCCCACTGCTGGGCAAAAACCTATCTCTTGCAAATAATTTAGAAAAAAAAACACTTGTATCTGAGAAAATTTTAATTTATAAATAAATATGATGTAGAATAAATGCTATACATTTATCTACTCATATTGATATTTAGAGAAATGAGAGATCATTTATTTGGTAGCTCATTTCATTTGGTTACACATTTAGTAATGCAATGTAATTGTATTTCAAAGATGTTACTGTAAAAATCTATTTCTTAAATAAATTGCCTCCATTTTTAATTATTCGTATGAAGAAGGCAAAATTTTTCATGAGCAAAAAAATGTTATTAGTAGAGTTGTTAGTTATGATGAGCAAAACATGTAGTTTCGCAGTACCTTTTGTTTACAACTTGTATAAAATTTTTTTTTTTTTCTAGGATTGAAGGAGAAAAGTGAGAAAGAGAGTGAGTCTGAGCCCGAACCTGAATTTGACATCATATTACCACAAAAAAACCCTAAAAAAGAGGTGACTTTTAGAAGGAAGAGAAAAATCAGTGACAGTCAAGAACAGCCTGTGGTAAAACTACCTTGGTTCTTGAAAAACAAGCCGCTTTCTGTTGTAAGTAATTTTTTTTCTATTTTTTTCTTTTTGTGTGGGTTTTAAGTCGATCGATGAACCCTGGCGTCAGAGGTTTTAAACCGTCTAATAGCACAGCTAATAGACCTCTGTCATGGTTTGTGTAAGGACCCACTATCAAGATAGCGATCAGGACCGACTTTCTTTCAGATATTCAGGTGATTCAGTCTGCATTGTCCAAACCAAACTGTGTAACATTTTTCACAATGTGATAAATTTACAAATATCAACTTTGTGCTTGATCTATGTCTGTGGTGTTCCCTCTCTGGCAATCGAACCCAGAGTATTTGAGAAAGGTTGTCTCATCTAAAATTCAATTCAAACTTAACACTTGAAATCAGATTAAATTTACGATATGCGGACTACGTCAGTTCAAGTTGAATGCCAGAAATAAAACATACATAAATCACGCCTTTATCCCTAATGGGGTAGGCAGAGCGTCAACGACCCACACAAAGGTCGTTATTCTGACAAGTTTCGAGAGTTATTTAAGATAGATCTGCATATTGCTGGAGTGACAGGTTGTCAGCCCATCACCTAAATTACAATATACTGAAACCCTCGAATCCCTTAGCTGGTTTTTACAGCATGCCCGGGGGCAGATGCAGCTGGCACATTCTATGTTTTTCTATCGCTCCCAGTCAAGCATGGAAGAAAAATACATATACTATTTTTTGTTTCTAGATACACGAAATACTAGCAAACACAAAAATCACTCTAATGACACCGGACGAGCAAATAGACGTTTTCACAGCTCTGCTCAACAACCCGCCTTTTAAACAAGCGCTGTTCAAATGCGGTATCTGTTTGACTTTCTACAACTCTGTGGAGGAGCTGTGCGGACATGTTGTTTACCATAACGAAAAGGTACGTAATGTCCACTCACTTCCCTAAACGTCAATTAATTTACCTAAATTTCCACATCCCTAAAAGACCATTTCCCTAACTGTTCACTTCCCTTAACGTCAATTTCTCTAAATATCCACTTATCCATAGAGGCAGTTATAAATATTATAATACTATAGATGTTTTTTTACAGGTAAAATTCAAACACGTCTGCAAGATTTGCAAAGATAGGTTTGAAACTAAAGAACTATTAGAAGAACATTGCAGTCTTCTGCACTGGTATAAATATGGATGCTCTATCTGCAAGGGAATTCATTACACACTGTGAGTCTATAATATCTTCTATAATAATAATAGTCCTCCCAACCGATTTTCTGTGATCCAATCGGACATACTTCCATGCTGGACTGGGAGTGAAAGAAAAACATAGAATGTGCCAGCTGCATCTCCTCCCGGGCATGCTGTAAAAATCAGCTAAGGGATTCGAGGGTTTCAGTATTGTAATTTAGGCGATGGGCTGACAACTTGTCACTATAGCAATATACATATCTATCTGGAATAACCCTCAAAACTTGTCAGACGTGGCGGAACGACTTTTGGGTCGTTTTCGCTCTGCCTACCCCATTAGGGATAAAGGCGTGATTTATGTATGTATGCAATCGGACATGAACCATTGAGTCCATTGTCTTCTTATACTGCGGTATAATATCAGATTCCCACGGTAAACTCATGTATGAATGTTAACGTTACAGAAAATCGTTGGTAAAATGCAATGAAAAGTTCACTAGACTGGACTGGCAGCTAAAACGGCAGTACATTATGCGTCCTTTATCCCAAAAACAAATGTACAAGCCAATGAAAGGCTGGAGTGGGGACAAAAAGGATAAATTCTCTTGCGAACCTTGCAAGATTTATTTCCATAAACTAAGTGATTATCAAATACATTTGGAGAGACATAAGGTGAGAGCAAATTATAATTTTCACTTGCGACTGTCGCGTCGGCACTTGGTCTAACTCCATATATATAATGTTGTTAGGTATAATGTTGTTATTAAAACCCTTGTACTTTTTTCACGATATAATATTTAATCTTAGCGAGACCGGTAGGATTTAATAATATATCGTGAAACAAGAACAAGTGTTTTAATAACAACATTATAAATGAGAGCAAATTGTTATCGAGTCGACGACCCGATAAACCCTGGTGTCTGGTGTCAGAGTTTAAAAACCGCCTACTACGCCTCAGACATCGAGTATTCAGATATCGTTTTAGGTATTTGACGCTTAATAAAATTGGTTTTAAAGGTTGGCTATTTGGGAAATTAACGTTTTTTTTTAATTTGAATGATATGATTCCAACCTTCTATTTCCAATTGTTTTTTTTTTATATTTAAATATGTTCTAAAGCTTCATAGGTATAGGTAGACCATAGCACTTGGTGGCAGCAGCAGGTGTCGCCTGCTGCTGTCGACGCTGTAGACTGCAGTCGACATATGGCGATAGCTGCAGTCGTACCTGCAGTTGGCACTGTGTCTATAGCCTGAATAAAAAACCATTAAAAAAAAGAAAAAAACGTTATTCGTTTTTTTTTTTCAGCCTATCCCCCCTCAATCGCTGAAAGGCTACATGAAGTGTGACATCTGCCATCTCACGTTCCCCACTTACGCCTTATGCGAGACCCATATGGAGCACTGGCACATGTACAGCTATAAGTGTAGGCAGTGCAAACGGCGGCTGCCGAATAGGTGAGAGGTTCAAAAATAATAGTGCTCACAACAAGGGTGGCCAAGAGGGTGCCCAAGTGTTTGCGCTACACACAAGTGCACTCTCTATTCCTTCAATCTCTTATTCTGATGGGACAGACTGACTGACACGACCAGAGAGAAATCAGGCGCAGGACCGACTGTTTACATGTCCATCCGACAGCATGGATCATCTTACATTTCGGACAATCAGGTGACCAGCCTGCGATGTCCTAACCAAACTAGAAACAACAACACAGTCATTGTCCTGCGCCGGGAATCGAACCCGGGACCCTCTTTGTCTCGAGCTCATGGCTCAGACCACTAACTAGACTAGACCATGGAGACAGTTAAAAAATATACGGGATGTAAATGACATCTTCCCGCAAAATAATACGAGTTGGTTAGTCAACGAAACCAACTTTTAATAACATGTTTTTTTTTCAGATTGCAGGCTAAAGTGCATATGACACAGGAACACAATATTCACTTATGCTATATTTGTAACGAGGAGTTTACGTAAGTAATTATTGGTATATGTATACGCATCTACACTACAACGTGTAACAGAAAGGGTATATGTACCCTGAAGGATGTAAATCTGCCCATGAAACTGAACAACTTTACCCAAGAAACTTGTCTAAATACGAAAAAAATATATGAAAATGCATTAGCTAATATTTATCACATTTAGTATGGGAATCCAAAGTAATTTTTTTTCTTATATCCACCTATGTTACTTGGGACAAGGTTGTTCAGTTTAATGGGTAGATCAACATCCTTCAGGGTGCATGATACACTTTGTGTTAAATGTAAGAAGAGAATTCGAAAATATTGATGGCCGTTGCATCTTAAGCTTTATAAGGCAGTGGCAAATATGTTGCCACCAAAATGTTAACCTTATCTACCCGCGCTAAGTTTTAAAGGCAATGAATTTTTTATAATGCTCTGACTAGTAAAAGGTTAAAAAATAAACGTTTGTTTTACAGAACTAAGAGGAAGCTAATAAATCACAGTTCTAAGGCGCACAGTGTGTCCTGCAATATGTGCACACACACTGCCGATGACAATCCCAAGCTTATGGCACATCAACTCAGTGCCCACGGGTATATTGTGAGTATTAAGGTCTTCCTTCCATGTCGGGTTGGTTTATGCTGGACCGCACAGTGTGACCTGCAATATGTGTGTTACGCACAATCCCCGAAATCGCCCATTGGCCGGAATAAAGACACACTTCGCGGATTGGCAAATTCAAAACGCGCAATCCCCGAAATGTCCTTTCATTTCGGCCATTGAGCGTTTTTACAAAAACCATTTAGCGGACTCATTGAAATATCCAGGTGTAAAGGACATTAAAATACCAGGCATGAGGGACAACTTAACGCAAAATGATAGGGGTTGCTCAATCAATGAAACTGAACAACTTTCAATGGGAAATTCTTTCAGGAAGAGAATATTTTTAGTCTTTCCTATGAAAAATTGTCACTTCGATGATAATTTCCTGATCAAATCTGTTCAGTTTCATTGATTGAGCAACCCCTATCAGTTTGCGTTAAGTTGTCCCTCATGCCTGGTGTTTTAATGTCCTTTACACCTGATATTTCAATGAATTCGGCAATTCGCCTTGTTCAAAAAAAAAAAAACATATTTATTTTATATTTTTTTCTGAATCTTTACGTAATTTAAAAAAACTAATTTCATGGTTTTCGGTTTTTAATCACCCATTATTTTTATTTTAAAATTTAAGTATTTGTACAAGAGTGACGTCACAACGAAACATAAGATTTGGTTTCTTGTGTAGAATAAAAACTATTTGTACTATGTCTTTTATAACAGCAGTGAAATAATGCTATTTTAAAAGACATAGTACAAATAGTTGTCTCATAGAAACCAAATCTTACGTTACGTTGTGACGTCACTCGTGTGCAGTTACTTAAATTTTAATATAAAAATAATGGCTGATTTAAAACCGAAAACAATGAAATTAGTTTTTTTAAATTACGTAAAGATTCAGAAAAAAATATAAAATAAATATGTTTTTTTTTTTTTTTGAACAAGGCGAATTGGTTGTTTCGTGTTTACCAGTCCGCGAAATGGTTGTTGTAAAAACGCTCAATGGCCGAAATGAAAGGACAATTCGGATATTGCGCGTTTTGCATTTGCCAATCCGCGAAGTGTGCCTTTTTTCCGGCCAATAGGCGATTTCGGGGATTGTGCGTAACATGTGCACTCACACCGCCGATGACAACCCCAAACTTATGGCACATCAACTCAGTACCCACGGGTATATTGTGAGTATTAATGTCTTTCTTTAATACTGATTATGCTGGACCGCATAGTATAGCAACCTGCAACATGTGTATTACACTGCCGATAGCAAACCTAAACTTAAGCATCTACCCAGCTGCCACGGGTATATTGTGAGTCTTTCATCAATGCCGGGTTGGATTATGCTGGGCTGCATAATATGGCTTATAACCAGGGCTCGGATAATCGAGTGGAAAAAAATAAAAACTGTTGGAGCTAATGAGAGGTGTCATAACCACCTTTTTCAAAATTTTCAGGGCCCCAGTTTATTTTTCTTTATAAAATTGTTTTAGTAATTCTAATGTGTTCTTTGCATCAATATATGTCAAAACTGATTGCATATTTTTTTGATATTTGTTTTAATTTGGAAGATACAAGTAGAAATCTGTTTTCAATTTACTGGAATAGGTATGTTAAAAATATCGTACTTGGTTGTTAGATATTTTTATTGAATACCATCTAGAAATGATTTCTACGAATTTCTACGATGCTTTTATTATTTTGTCCCCAGGTGCAAATTTTGAAAATGTTGTAGCAACTCTCATTAGCTCTAACAGTGACTTTGCAAGTGCTTCGCTCTTGCGCTCGATCAGATATGTTCACTAGGTCATTTTAAGTTTTTTTTTAACCGAGCGGCAACGATTTTATTTTTTTATCCTGTGGTATTTTTTTCTCCATACAAATTTATAAGGAAATATTGTTTTTTTTTTTATTAGAAAATTAATAAAACGGATTAAAAAAGCAATTAGAAAATGATAATGCTTACTATTTTCTAATTGCTTTTTTTAATCCGTTAGATTTGAAGATGTAGCAAGTCATTTGGCGTAAAGTTTAGAGAAAAACATTCAGCCGTTTCGTGTCAGAAACAGCCCAAACTTAACATGTTTAAAAAATAGATGATTATGTTTTTTGGTTTTATACAAAACAGCTAGATGTTATATAATTGTGTTTAAAAATCAGCTTAAAACGCCCTTTCATTGGATACCCCACATGATAGGTTTTCGAACAGTTTTTTTTACCCCCTTCAATATTTCATGAGGATAAAAAGAAATCTATTAATCTTGGACTAGAAATACTTAAAATGACATAGTGAACATATCTAGTTAGGTACAAAACTTAATCACCGAAAGTTGGGGTCAAGTCCCTTATTTCTTGGACTACAAAGGCCAGTGCCTTTACTGCAACAGTGACTTTTTATTTCTTTTTTGCACCCGATTATCATAACATGCTTATAACATTGTGCACTCACAAATAAACACATCTTGATTTATTTAGAGTTTCTTATTAACTTGGCGGTATTGTATTGTTTCCATTTAAAATTGTTTTTTTTTTTTATCAACAGCGCCTCAACACAGCACCAGAACTAAACGACAAACGGTTCCATTGCCAGAAATGCCAGATCTATTTCACCAACGAGAGGATATTTTACCACCATTTGGTCACTAATAATCATCCAGAGGTAGAAACTTATAAGTAAGTAATACTTGTATTCATAGTGTTAATTTAATTGCGTGCCATAGCTTAAGGGCTGTTTCAGTAATGTATAAAGAGCCCTTAAAAAATATTTAAAAATATCCAACTCATCATCATCTTCCTAGTCTTTTTCCCGTATCTCTCGGGGTCGGCTACCTAATCTAGGTGATTGAACGAGGGTACTGGTTTTACACAGAGCGACTGCCACCTGACCTCCGCAACCCAGAAGGGAAACCAGACCCAATCCTAGATTAGGTTACACACAACCTTTGAATTTCTTCGTAGGTGTGTGCAGGTTTCCTCACGATGTTTTCCTTCACCGTAAAAGCGCCGAATAAACGTACACATATGAAATTCGAAAACCGAAAAACACATTGGTACGTGGTGGGATTCGAACCTCCTGTACAGAGGGCCACTACACCATCCGGGCTTCAAAATATTCAAAATTAAAAAAACGAGTCGCATCGGCCAATGATAGCGACTCGCGCGCGCTCGGTTATAGTGCGAGAGACAGTGCAGGTTTTGGAAATATAATAAATGCCGAATTTTGATTTGTTGATTTTTTTGAGATGGTTTTTTTTTTGGGCTCCTTTAACGTTACTGAAACACCCCTAAGCTATGGCACGCAATTAAATAAACACCCTGTATTACATTACTTCATGGTAATACATTGAGGGGCGAAAAGTGTCGCGACTGTGGCGTAATCGTAAGTAATTCTCCATTTTATGACCCATAGCGTAAGATATTCATGAAAATGTATGCATTTGAGACATCATTAATATATTACTAGTGTGGGCGCCATCTGTCTGTTTGTTGAGCTGTGTTGCCCCTACTGTCATTCAAAGGTTACATGAAAGACATGTGAATTGTAACATATTGATTAAAAAATGAAGAATTACTTGTGACTCGTGATTGTTACTTCAAAACGTAAAATATGTATGAAAATGTTTGTATGACGAATGAGACACAATAAATTTATTACTTGTCCCCAAGTAGCACTGAGCTTATCGTTCCGCCTTAAGTACATTCTGAAACATACATAGGAAGTACATTCGAAAGTATAATCTCAGCAATCAGCATAACTTCGTTTAACAACAAAGGCAAGAGAGTCAGTAAAATTACTGGCACAAGAGACATTCCACCTGCTTAGGTCTCACGGTGCGGTGTGCAACGCACTCTGCTATTTCACTGGGATCTAGTGATGGGATAGTAGTAAGTGTTATAGGCTATACGGTGCTGCTTACCATCAGGTAGGCGTGGATGTTTAGTTGCCACTGTATAAAATAAAATAATGTTCTTTTTTTTGTTTGTTGTTAAGACAATAAAAAAGAAGTTGTGAATGAAATATATCTGTTGCCGTTATTAACGTTCATATTATGATGATGATGAGGCTCTGCCTACCCCTTAAAGTTGTAATACAATGTAAGTATGATTGTTTTGTTACAACAGGAACGGCTGCACACGCTGCAAAATGTTGTTCAATTCGAAGGAAGAGCTCGATTCGCACGAGTGCGCCCCAGCCCACGACGACGCGAGTAATTCAAAATATCCCAGAAAATGCACTGATGTAAGTTAAAACTAGTCTCCACAAAGGGGTGTCGCCAGAACGGGTTTACACTATTTAAACTAGCGATGGGCGATTGTTGGAAAATTCGACGAATGATTTCATTACTAGTAATCGAATGTTTATTTCGGTTCATTCGAATGTTTATTTCTTTCGATTTTTCATTCACTTTTCGAATATCGAATGAATAATTCGAATGATTAGTTCAAATGTGAAACAAACCACACAATAAAAGGTTTATTTCTACCTTTGTTCTTTGGCTTTTATGAAAATATAATATTATTTAATAGGATTTTACTGTTAATAATAGCATTGCACATTTTTAGCTTGGTAATTTTCTTATAATTCTTTCGAATGATCTTTTTAATTCGAATGTATTTTTTTTTTCATTCGAATATTTCGAATAGTCACATTTCACAGTCGAATAATTGGAATGGCGAGCTATTCGAATGATATTTCGAATGAATCATTCATATTCGCCCATCTCTAGTTCAAACTGCGGCGTAAAGGAAGGAGTAGGCCAGGAACGAGAAATGAAAAGGCAGTCTGGATGTGATGACGATTTATTGATGAAACAAGGACATCGGACGGTGCCAGTGCCTTGACCAGTTCTAAAACAGATCTTGGTGATGATGATGATGGATAGATATAATATAATAATATATACCTTATATATTTATATAGAGAGGAGGAAAAAACTGAAGTAGGTTTTGGGACACCCATTACTTGATCATATCCCATTAAACCAATGGTTATTCTTTGTTATTTCAGTGCGATGAAGTGTTCACAAATGTGTGGAGGTTCAGAACGCACCTTACGCGTTATCACAGCGACAAGCCGGCGATTAGCGACCAGGAAATGCGACTCTGCGAGACCTGCGGCAAACTTGTGAGTATTCTTCCAAGATTTGTTACTAATAGTGCTTATTTATTGAAGTAGGAAAATAAAAAAGTGGCTACGGGCAGGATTTGAACCTGTCAGACGTGGCGGAACTACCTAAATTTAGGTAGTTTTTGCTCTGCCTACCCCATTAGGGATAAAGGCGTTATTTTATGTATGTATGTATGTATGTAATACTTCCATGCTTGACTGGGAGTGAAAGAAAAACATAGAATGTGCCAGTTGCATCTCCTCCCGGGCATGCTGTAAAAATCAGCTATGGGAATCGAGGGTTTCAGTGTGTTGCAATTTAGGCGATAGGCTGACAACCCGTCACTAGAGCAATATACATAATCATCATCTGTACTAAACTAACCCTCAAAACTTGTCAGACGTGGCGATCGACCTATGTTTAGGTCGTTTTTGCTCTGCCTACCCCATTAGGGATAGAGGCGTGATTTTATGTATGTATGTATGTAATTTAAGAGTAGGCCGTACCTATAGCTCAACCCTAATATAACATGTAAAAGTTAAGGGCGGGAATGATGCTCTTGGTTTTTTTTTCATGCGTTTTTATATGGTACTAGCTGGTGCCTGCGACTTCGTTCGCGTGAAAGGTTGGACATGCTTGAAAATAGAGGTTGCAGATAGACAAACAAAAGTAACAGTCAGAAAACTAAAATATAGGCAAATTTATTGTATACCAATTGGGGGTATTTAACGCGAATATAGAACCCCCAGTTTTGTTCCACCGAATTGGTAACTAATGTAAAACAGGAAAAACAGCTTCTCTTATCGTGGAAAGGCACAGCACAACCCCCCAGTCTCGGCGTCTGAATGCGGTCGCAACTTCCATTGCATGACGTTACTTTTCTTTTTATGTGAGGCCCCCCTCAACGCCCTCAGTCTCGGTGTCTGAATGCGGTAGCTGCTTCCAAAGGAGGATTAAGTTTTACTTGTTATGTGAGGGGGGCAAAACCCATCTCAACCCCCCAGTCTATGCCTTGTAGCCGTAGCTTCTTTTAAGTCTCGTATTTTTATTTTACTTTTGCTATAAGGGAGGAAGCCTCCCTCAACCCCCCAGTCTATGCCTCGAGCGGCAGCTTCTTTTAAAATTCGTCTATTTTATTACTATTTCTGTGTGGGGGGCAAGCCCCCCTCAACCCCTCAGTCTATGCCTCGTAGCGGTAGCTTCTTTTAAATCTCGTTGACGTTTTTTTTTTAGAACGTAGTGTAATAGTAACTACAAAAACCAATCCGTTGATTACCTCACATCATATTACCTTCTGTTCTAGGGTATATTCATAGGGCGTGAAACCTTAAAATGCTCATATCTCCTGATTGAGTTAACTGATTTCAATTAAACAAAGACTGTAAGTTGACCCGAAATAAGCTTATAAAATTACCGAAAACCGGATTTCAATCTGTGTTGTGGTTTGCGAATTTATCCAATACATACAAACATCCACACAGACAAACATTCTAAAAATGATCGAAATAGGTATTGTTACTATGATTGAAATAGGTACCTATTGAAAAATGATCGAAATAGGTATTGTTGCTATGATTCCCAACATTACTTTTTTGCATTTATCTTCTTTGTACAGATTCGACCCTTCAACGATTTTATTATATGTATAGATTACCTTCTTGTATAGATCGTACCTTCAAAATTGATGGAATTTCCATGCAAACTTTCATCCCCTACCTAAACCCCTTATGGGTAAAATATACAAAAACGCTGAAACACGTATTCACTATTTTTTTTATTAATAGCCTAAATGCAAAATTTGATGAGCCTACCTTCAAAATTGACGAACTAACATACAAACTTCAACCCCCCTTTTTTACCCCTATAGGGGGGGGGGGGACAATCCAAAAATCCAATTCCAAAAGTTTATTTACGTTACAAAAGGTTACGTTATAAAAGGAACTTGCTCTCCAAGTTTCACGATTCTAGCTTTTGTAGTTTGGGCTCTGCGTTGATGAATCAGTCAGTCAGTAAGGACAAACGATTTTATAAGTTTAGATTAGATATTTGGTTTGCTTACTTTATTTTTGTCGTATTTACTCGCAATTGAAGTAAAAGCAGAGATTACAACTCGTGCACAAATAATTTTTATCCTTTACTCAGCCCTCGCCCAGCTCAGCCCAGATAAAAATCTCGGGTAAAAATGACTTGCTTTGTGCACTTGTCGTGATAATGATAACTACTATTGACGCTAGTATATTTCATCCAGGTAGCACAACAATACCTGTGGCAGCACAAGAACAAGCACATAGACGCGGACAAGCCGATAGTGAGCGATATGCGCATCCCATGCCGCTACTGCCCAATGAAGTCGACTACCACCACGCAATACGTCAGCCATATACTGTTCAACCACACGGCAAAGCCTTATTGTTGTACCGAATGCGGGTTGAGGTATCTCTACCGGTCTAGCTGCAGGGACCACATTTTAAAGGTAAGTCTTATATAACTATAATTTATTGTACAGCAGAGTAATGTGGTCTTTGCTGCCGTCCATGGGCGTATTCTACATTTATTTAGGGGTGGGGCACAAGTAAAGCAGATCAATTAATAATACTACCGATTCTGTTGCCGATACAACTTATCTTATTTAGTTTGTGCCTGTCACTTTCTAAAATTTGAATAAAATAGAAACAGAAATACAACAGCTAATTATTATTCTGTCAAAGTGACGTATAACGTTTAAAATAAGTCGAGACCTAGGTCGAGACCATCGAGCATGCCATCTTATTTAAGACGAGTAACGTCAGTTTGACAGAATAGGGAGATGCAATGTTATCCAATATTTTTATTTTTGTTATCATTTTAAAGAATTCCATGTAGAATAGTCGGACCACAAAATTGAAAAAAAAATTAAAACTTTGCAATTGGCTACTTTCCAACTAGTCAAATCAGCAACTTTTTATGAAATGTCAAAAACGCTTTTTTGTATGAAAATGGTAAATTATGACGTCACATTTTAGTGAATATTGACTAATCAAATCAATAACTTATATACTTTTAATTCGATTATTAAAATCTAAATGTGCATTTTTTTTTAATGATGAATGAAATCCACAATATTTTTAGCCATTAGTTTTAAGTATAAACGTTTTGAATTTTTTAAGCTACCCAGTCAAGTACCCAATTTATCGGAAAAAATGCGTTTTTAAATTGACAGTTTAAATTTTCGCGCCAAAACGACGGTGACGTCATTCCTGTTTGTTGCTGTTCGAGGGTTGCCAAAAAGTGGGGAATTCCCCAAAATGTAGGGAATATCATACGGAATGGAGGAAGTCTTGGGTTGAGCATCCACGCGAGGAAAAAACGAGGTTTTCTAACTCATAATGCGAGCGTAGGCGCAAGATTTCACTATATTGACCGAGAGATATCAACTCATATCGCGAGTGTAATATTTCACGTTATTGACCGAGGTATATTACTTGTCGCACGTTTTCACTGACTGTCGCTGTTTATGTGTCTTAGACCCACGCGCCGGTGCTGCCGTACGTGTGCGAGGTGTGCATGCGCAGCTTCGCGCACCTCGACTACCTGCACGAGCACTGCAGCAAGGCGCACGGCGTGCCGCTCAAGAAAATTGACAAGTCCGTCTTCCTTTCCAAACGGATGTTCGGTAAGTAGCTTCTCGCACAAGGACTACTTTACCATTTGTATGGAAAGCCTTTTTTTAGGGTACCGAACCCAAAGGGTAAAAAATAAAAATGGGTCCTTAATACTGAGACTTCGCTGTCCATCTGTCACCAGGCTGTATCTCATCAACCGTGATAGTTAAAAAGTTGAAATTTTTGCAGATGGTGTATTTCTGTTGCCGCTATTAAAACAAATACTAAAAACAGGCCTTCTTAAATTTAAGAGCAGCGCTCTTGTCGGTGGAGCACTCGCCATCGCTCCCGGTCCAATGCCAGTTCTTTGGTCTCCTGGTACGACTTGACGTTTATTTTCTCCTTCACTTGGTCGAAAAAACTGCGTCTTGGTCTTCCTCTCCCTCTCTTTCCTTCCACTTTGCCCTCTATGATATTTCTTAAAAAATCATCATGTTGTATCAGATCAGATGACCAATCATCCTTTTTCTTCTCAATTCTATGGTCCTTAACAAGCTTCTCTCCTCCCCCAAAATCCTCAAAACCTCTGCATTGGTCTTCTTTACCTTCCAGCTAATCCTCTCCATCCTTCTCCGGCTCCACATTTCAAAAGCTTCGAGTCTCGCTCCGTCCCTCTGATTTAATGTCCATGTCTCACTACCGTACAACGCAATACTCCATGTTTCCTAGCCTTTTATGAGATCCTAGATGTAAGGAGATGTTTTTTGTTGTTAAAGGCCCTTTTGGCCATGGCGATTCTGGAGATTAAGTCTGGAGTGCACCTGGAGGAGTCATTGGTTATTACGCTACCCAAATATTTAAATCTTTTTACTTGCTCTATGTCCTCGCCGTGTAGTTGGTAGACTTATATTATTTTTGTCTGGTTTTTTAGATGTGGTCTATGTTTTCGTCTTACTTATATTAATCCTAAGTCCAAATTCCATAAAAATCATGTCCATCTTTGTGAGTAGGTCTTGCAGTTGCTGTCTGTCTTCTGCCAGTGCAGCGATATCATCCGCGAATCGTATGAATTGTATTTTATGTCCGTTAAATTTAACCCCCCCTTTCTGTTTTCCTTATTGAGCACTTTATAAAAATGTGTCTTACACCTTGTCT
Source organism: Scrobipalpa atriplicella (assembly GCA_029255725.1). Classification (NCBI taxonomy): domain Eukaryota; kingdom Metazoa; phylum Arthropoda; class Insecta; order Lepidoptera; family Gelechiidae; genus Scrobipalpa; species Scrobipalpa atriplicella. Next base: position 16,208 of record JARACY010000502.1, on the reverse strand, counting down.
TATTTAAACTGTTCCCTTCTCCTCTCCTATTTCTATTACTGTTCTTTGCTCCTTGTATAGTTGGAAGATAATTCTTCTGTCTCTATAGTCTAATCCAGCTTGTTTTAATATGTCCATCATTATCTTCCAATTCACCCTGTCAAATGCTTTCTCTAGGTCTATAAAAGCGATGTATGTCTCCAAACCTATATCCATTCGCCTGTCTATTACAGATCTGAGAGCCAATATGGCTTCTCGTGTTCCTTTGTTTTGTCTAAATCCGTATTGGTCGGGTCCGATATGCTGTTCTGTTCTGCCAAGCTTGAAAGCCGAAAACAGGCCAAGCTTGACATATTCATAGGACATTAATTGATTTAAAATAAAATAAATATTTAAGGGGGGTTGAGGGCTCCCATACAAAAACGTTCTTTGCCAGTTTTTTGCTTGATATTAATAACGGTAACTGGTAACAAAAGGTTAAAATATAGTGTCTAATATTGTATAGATAATGGTACGGAACCCTTCGTTCGCGAGTCTGACTCGCACTTGGAGGGTTTTTCACTTATGCTTTATAGAAAGTTTTTCAGTTCCATAGTGTTAAGAATGTCTTTTATTTATTTTTCCAAGTTTTACGAACACAAATAATTTGACCTAAATTGTTGTTCCAGGTAAAGTCTACACTTACCCTCATATGAAAATAGACGGTTCACTCATAGATCTGAACATACTGGAACGAACGCCGGTCGAGATTTGCGACTATATGGACGAAAACAACAAAATTATAGACTACAAAGAAGCGTTCTTTTTCGACCAAGACGTCGATCCGTCGAAGCCCACCAAAGACCCACCACCACCGAAAAAAAACAGAAAGAAAACTGCAGAACAAGCAAAAATAATTAATGAGAAAAGAAAAGCGAAAAGGGCAAAGACGCATAATAAAAAAGAGGTTGACGAGAAAAAAGTAAATATACTTGACTTAATTAATTCCAAAGATATTGGAAATGTTAAGGTTGAAAATATAACAGATGAGCAAGCTGTACAAGTAAAAGATGAGAACTCTGTAAATATAACAAAGACCGAAGTTATAGAGACAGATGCAAATGTAACTGAGAACGAATATATGGACACGGAAGATGTCAATATAACAGAGAGCGAAAATATGGAGACGGAAGATGTGATGGGGCAGTTGATAGAAAAAGATGGAGAATATTTTGTACTAGTTGACGGGGTCCTGTATTCATTAGAAGATGATGCCATCGAAAACCTGAAGGCAGGCGCTACGGGCGAAACTAAAACACTGATTCTGCAATGATTTTAAACATGTCGAATAAGTTAATAAATAGATTTTACTCCCATTTGCTCGCAAATTGCTTCATTATTAAAAAAAAAAAAAAAACAAAGTGTACATTCACTCTTTTCGGTACTCAAGTGCGTAGCGGCCAGCAATTTCTCCAAACAACGACAGTAACAGTAATGAGAATTTTTTCCCATTTGCTCGGAAATTGCTTCGTTATAAAAAAAAAACAAAGCGTTACATTCACTCTTTGCGGGACTAGGCCGGTAATTTCTCCAAACGACAGTAATGACGGTCTTTAAAGTACACACTAGTATGGACAATATGGATTTTTTATTTTTTTAAAGGCAGAATGTGCATAAAAAACAATATTATGGAGGAATCGTCAGTTTTAATGTATATTTTTAAGTGTATTTATTGTTTCCTCGCAAAAGAGAGAAATGTACTGTACTAATCTCAGCCAAAATAGCAATGTATGGTCTCTTTTACATTGGAAGGCAAATTTACTCGACCATACATTGCGTTATTTTTCTCGTCGCGAGCGCGTAGTGAGCACGTGAGCAGGGAATTTTCAGGACATTGAGTACTATATTAATTCTGTGACATTGATCAAGTTATTTTGTAACCCAGTGTGAAAATTCCACCCTATACAGGGTGTTAATTTTATTAGCGTGCCATAGCTTAGGGGTGTTTCAGTAATGTAAAAGGAGCCTATAAAAAATATTAAAAAAAAAAAACGAATGTCTATAGGTATTTATAATGATTCACATTCAAATTCCCAGAGCGACCCGCGATAGCGACTCGCGCGGGCTCGGTTATAGCGCGAGAGCCAGACGCAGCTCTTGAAATCATAATAAATAAAGACTTTTGGTTTTTTTTTTTTATATTTTTTATGGGCTCCTTTAACGTTACTGAAATACCGCCTAAGCTATGGCACGCAAGTAAATTAACACCCTGTACATATGAATTTTATTGTACGTCGCAATAGAACGTACAAGTAGCGTGATTTTATGTATAGCGTGATTTATGTAGTGACAAGCTAAATTTTAACCGTGGGATAGTAAAAATTTTTTAAGTATGTACAGCCTTTAATATCCATAACAAAAACATATCTTTCTTATCCTATTTTACAATCAAGAACTTAGTCTACAGTTATGATTAACTCATACAAATATTTTAATAATTAACAACAATTTTTAAGCATTTGGTATCTAAAGGCTCACTTAGTGGAAGTTCACGTAAGGTGCTGTTGCTGTATCACTTATAAATGGTAATTTCAACTTTTCGACCCTCTACAGGGTCCAAGTCAGACCGCCCATGTACTGAAACTCCATGTGAATCAGAAACAGAACAGATTTAAACTTGGCAACATATCGCGAGCGAAGCAAGCGCGACATTGTTGTCTGAAAAATAGGCGAAGTACTGAAACCTCATTTGCAAATAGAGAGTCTATTGAAGCGTAATTATTAGGTATGTGTTTAATTACTATTTGGACGATTAAGATGGATGAAAATCGTAAATAAGCGTCTCAAATAGTAATTAAATCAGATACAAATTATCAAGACCGGGACTTGACAAGATATACTGATAATTACTTTACTTAACTTTACTTCGCTGGCTCAGCGACCCGAAGTGGATCTGGCGCACTTTAATGTCGGAGGCCAAGATATACTGATGGCCTATTAAAATGTAATATCAACACAATCTCCACCAAAACGTTGAACATGTTCAGATCCATTGACATGGGAATAAACAGAAAACTTGCTGAAGTATAAATCGCACACTTCACAGTAACAAACCCTATTGTCTCTCATTTTGATTTTATTGTCTGCTATGAGCTCCTCAAATTTGCTCTTATGCATCTCCGAATCGGCATGTTTCTTGGCCGCTAAAGGATTGTTTGGAACGTCAGTTTTACACACATTACAAAATGTGTTAGTAATGGGAAGCATTCCCTCTTTAAAATGTTTTTCTTTCAAGTTAATTGTATGACGGAAACTCTCTAAATGACTTTTTATGTCTGCTTCGTTATCGGGTATGGTTTTGTTACATAGCCTGCAAATGAAGAAACCCTCGTATGAATCGTCAGAGTCCTGGTCGTCATCAGCCTTGCAATTGCCTAAAATATCTGTTTTCTTATCAACACAGTTATTAGTATCAGAATCACTATTATTAGTGGTATCGTTATTGATTTCGGCAAATGATTTGTAATTCGCTTTCGTATCGTTAGCTTCAACATCATTAGTAACATAAGTAGTAGCGTTAGAATTACTTATTCCAATGTTGGCATTAGAATCTGTGATCATACGAGTACCATCTACCAAATTAATTGCAGTGTTCTCATTGTTTTCTATTTTATTTACGTCACTATTGCCGTTAATATTATCATCATCATCAGCAATAGTATTAACATTGTGTTTTTCTTCGTCCTTTATTACTGGTTTAGATTTAAGGTAATGTATATTTGTTGCAGCTTTGTTATCACTAGTTTTGTTGATGATAGATTCGTTAACAATTATCTCCTTGCTACCTTCATTCTTGATATAGCCTATATCGCGAACACTTTTTGGCAAATTGCGAGAAGCAATATTTGTGTTGCTGGTATTATCTGTGCCGACTGTTTGTTCAGTATTCTTGATATCGCCTATATCGCGAACACTATTTGGCAAATTGCTCGAAGCAATATTTGTGTTGCTGGTATTATCTGTGCCGACTGTTTGTTCATTAGTCTTGATATCGCCTATATCGCGAACACTATTTGGCAAATTGCCAGAAGCAATATTTGTCTTACTGTTATTGTACGTGGTGACTTTGTGTTCATTATTCTTATCAGTATTACCGGATATGAATATTTCTACATTTTGTTTGTGTCGTTTACTTTCGATGTGTTGTTTGACATTGTTCGGACTATTTAGAACTTTAATGTTACAAATATGACAATCATCATAAACTTCAAACTGGTTAGAGGCTCGTGCTACATCTAACGTAAGTTTGTTTTTGTCATTTTTTAATTTCAATGATTGCATATTTTTTTTATGATTCCTTCCATTAATGTGATCGTTAATATTTGATATATTATTTGGGATTTTCATATCGCACAAGCAGCAATACCCATTGCTCACATAAAAGTCCATGGTTGTATCAGGTAATTTAGCTTCCGCTCCCGTAATAACTGGAGTAATAGTAGCTTCCTCTTTACTGGCTTCTATCTTGCCAGTAGCATTTTGACTAGTTTCGGGTACTGCAGGCAGATTTTTGTTAACTTCAAGTTGTTTTTGTGTATTTACCGAAGGTTTGTACCTGGTTAACATGACCTGGAGAAATCCTTGATGATTTCGGCCATTAACGTGATCTTTAATATTTGATATTTTATTTGGTATTTCCATACTGCACAAGTAGCAACGTCCTCTCTTTACAAAAGTATCAATGTTGTTTTCAGGTAATTTTGCCTCTGCTTCTACAATAAGTGGAGTATTAATTTTTGTTTGTATCTGAGCAGAATTATTATTTTGTATGGGATTAGAAACTACAGGCGGATTTTCATAGACAAAAATGTGATTTATTAGAGATTTTTTATCAGCTAAAGTTTTAAGTTTTTCCGTATGATTCTTTCCATTAACATGATCTTTGATATTTGAGACATTGTTTGGAATGTTCTTACTACACAAATAGCAATGCCCGCTTTTAACATAAATATCAACATTGTTCTCAGGTATTTGGGCGTCTGGTCCTAAAATGTAAGGGACGGTGATATTTCTCGCTTCAGTTTTACCAGTATTACCTTCAGTCGTATTTAGATTTTGAATTACTTTATGACTTTTCTGTTCATTTGCCGTTATATTTTTATTAGTTGCTAAGGATTGGAGCTTTGTCCTATGGTTCTTTCCATTAACATGTTCTTTGACATTGTTAACAAATACTTTTATATTACATAAAGTGCAGAGTCCTTCTCGTATGTAAGTATCAATATTGCCATGATGTGCATTGGTAGAAGTTGAATCAGTTTTATTTTCATTTGTATTTCCCATTTTATGTGCACTTGTTTCAGATACATCCTGATCGATGGTCTGTTCTTGTTGTAAATCTACTTTTGGCGCTAAAGAAATAGTATTAATATTTGCTTTTAAAGATTTCAGCTTTTCCTTATGCTCTTTGCTTTTTAAATGCTGAAATATAATGGGCATTGTATGTGGAATATTAACTTGGCATACGAGACAAAGTCCGTTTTCAACATAATTTTTTACTACACCCGATGTAGGCTGCTGATTACCTATGGCCCCAACTGACGTAGTTGATGTTATGGCTGTTTTTTCGGAATGTTTCGTCGGAAGTTTGGTTTTGTCTGTATCATTGGTTTCATCAGGTGCCTGTGTTTGTATGGGTTGCTTCATTTGCGGTCGAGTACATTTGGCTCCAGTCAGCGCCATAACAGATTTATGTGTTTCATCAGATTCTTGAATTTCAACTTCAGGATTGTGTTTAATCTTGATTCCAGCTGGTACTAATTGTGTTTCGTCAGATTGTTTGATCGGAGGTTTAGAGTCATATGAACCTTTAGCTTCAACCAGTGCTGCTGATGTTTGATTCGATTGTTTTTTCTCTAATTTAGTTTTTTCGGCCCCTACAGCTTTATGTGATGAAGACTGTGTGTCGTCTGATTGTTGTTTAATACTTTTTGCTAAGTTAGGAGTAATATTTGTTTGCATCGAGGTTTCAATCTTCATCACATTAACCGGCTGTAAAAAACCACTTGTAGAAGGTTGAGCAGTAAGATAAAATTTGTGTTTTTCGCTATTAATATGCACAATTAAATCAGGTTTCATGATGTTTGTTCCACAGGATTTGCAAATATACTTTTGAACCGTCTCTGAAGAGTTGTCAAGTATTTCTTCAAGATTATTAATTTTTAAAATAGAATTATATTTTTTAATGTGTCTTACGCCCTCCACATGGTCAAGAATTTGATCGCTGCGATTCGGAACAGCGCGGTTGCAAATTTTACAAATTAATTCTTTGATATATTCGGTTTCTTCGAACAAATGTGAATTATTTCGTAAAATTGCTGGTAGGTCTAATTTAATCTCTAATATATAGTCCACTGTTACGTTTTCTTCAGATTTTTCTGTGGTGTTTTCGAATGCAGGTACACTTGTTTCCGCTGACTCGAAGCTGACGTCACTATCTGAAACAGAATCGTCTTCGTCACTGTATTTTTGCTCTTCTGATTTATCAAAGGCGGCACTAGTGCTGTTTATGGACCAGAATGTATCGTCAGTTTCTAACCTGTTTTCTTCGTAATCATCGGATTCGTCACCGGTGAAGTTCGTTCTGGCATATCTTTCATATGATTTGATTCTTTTTTCTGCTGCTATATCTTCCATAAACATTCTTGTAGAGAACTCCTTTAGTGCACTCGGGTCCATCCGTTCTGTGTTACGTGTAAGATTACAGCGATGTATTTCGCTTGTAAAATGCATGTATTCTTGATTCACTTTCATAATCTCCCGGCAACATTCGCAGAAGCATCTGTGTCTTATTCTGAACATGGTGTTCGAGTTCAGCAAATCTTTGTAAAGGTCCTTGTGGGTTTTACTACTTCGGTGCGAAGTTATGTTGTTGTATGATAAATTAATTTTGCAAACCAAACATGTAACTTCACATTCGGTGTCGTATGTCCAGTCGAATAGATAATGTAGCTTTTTTGACGGCTTCTGTAATCTCAACTTCGGCTGGTCAGAGGTTTTAGCAGAATTGACGTCAGTTTCCTTAACGTTTGTCGTGTTCGAGGTTTTTAGATATTTATCGATAATTTTAGTAGTAACTTTATCGGTAGTTACTTTATTTTGATTTAATTTATGTTCATCACTATTAATGTGATCTTCTCCAGACCATCGCTGAACTGACACTAAACAAACTTCGCAAAAATAGTTGATACCAATTTTGACAACACCGTTAGACTTAATATTTTCTTCTTTGGCAATATTAACTTTGTGCCTTTCACTTTCTATGTGAGCATCTTCGAGGCCACTCGTGATCCATTCCGAACACACTGAACAGTAATATTGTGAACCTTTTTTCAGTAGTTCGTCCTGATACAGTTTGTTTATCTTAGCTATCTTGTTCACGTGAGATTCTAGGCTCATATGTGAATATTCGTTGCCTACTTCGAGGGTAACATCGCAAGCATCACAATAGTATTTACTCTGCCTTTTCTCAATGCGATTCGTTGTAAGTTTCCTCAAGTATTCAAAGTCATCATCATCGTGTACAGAAGTAGCATCATTTGTCGCTACAGTTTTAGTGTTTCTGTTATCAGCTGTGCCTCCTTTATCATCTTTAGAAACAGCATTATGTTTTGTTACAAAAGGAGTGTCTTTCTTAATGGTGAGATCTATGGTTTTTTGTTTATCTATGAAATGATCAGTGTAATTTTTCATATGATTCTTAGAAGCTATGTGGTCCATTATGTTCATTGATTTAGTAATTAATCTTTTACATACATTACACCAGTGGTACACATCACTATGGCTTTCTATTAAATTTGTTTTCAGGGCCAATTGGAGTTCTGATTGGTCACTTTCATCATCTTCTTTGCCATTAACATTAGCTTCTTTTCCCTTTGCCTTTATTTCTTCTAAATCTGGAGAATTTACTTCCAAATCTGTGTAAGTATTCGTTTCGATGTTTTCATGTTCAACATAAAATATGGATTTGTTTTCAGGCTTTACTTCTTGCGGGCTATGGCTTGTATAAGCTTGACATGCTCTTTTATGTTTCTTTGAAATTATATGTTCAAGTAACTGGGGTTTTATAAACCTTATGTGACATGCCATGCATTCATAAAATTTGCCATCATTATAATAATTATATATTCGGTTGGATTGTAACATATGCTTAAGTTTTGCATTTTCGTAATCTTGTTTTTCTTGGTGCATCAATTTAAATTCTTCAGGCCCTATTTCGTAAACAATACACTCTTGCATTTTGTTTCTGTGACACTTCGATTGTATATGATCTAAGACTTCGATCATATAGAGTTTCATCTTGCATAGGAAACAATCTACTTTATACTCCGCTGTTTTCTCCATATGATTGTCTATCAACAATTTTTTATAGTTGTTTTGGTGGTTGAAACTGTCGGTATGTTCATTAATACCACCTTCCTCTAAATGAACGAAACAAATCTTACAAAACACTTGATCGGTATATCTAGTGTGACCGAAATGGTAGTGAAGCCTTGAATCCTTTTCAGCTAACCATACATTGAACTTATGATCTGGACTTCTAAGGTGTCTTATTGGGCCTTTTTTCTTACCACCAGTAATGCCAACTTTGCAATACTCACAATATCCCGCTTTAGTTGGCAACACGACCGACGATTTCCGGTTTAGGAAACGTTTAAACCGGAAAGAACTCAACCCATTTTTATGTGCCTCAATCTCTACATGCTCCATCAACGCCGATTTAAAGATGTATATCTGACATACTTTGCAGAAATAGTTTTGATCATTGAATGAGACTAGTTCTATATGATTGTCTGCTAGTATTTGCCTAGTGTAACTATCGTCGCCGGGTAGTATCATGTCGTCTAGTACAAGGGCTCGTTGTAAAGCGGCTATGTGGGCTTCGGAAAGCACGTGACCCTCGTCCGAGGAGCCCACGAGGTCGTTGCAGAGAATGCAGTGACTCAGGATGTTTGTGAGCTGGAACAAAAAAATATAAGCTTTAGGGTTCAAGTATGTACCTACCTTATAATAATTATTTATTTAGGTGTAAATAACCTTATTGCGAGCGCAGTGAGTGTAAGATTTCATGCCAGTGACAGAAGCATTGTAACTGACAATGATCCAACGTTATTGCCTAGATTATGTCGCGAGCGTGAACGATGTAAATACATTGACGAGCGCAACGAGCGCGAGATTTCTTCATAGGCAACATTTTAACTCATATCGCGAGTGATACTCCAAGATATAAGGGACATGACCTCAAGTTTTGTTGATTAAGTTTTGCGCCTAACTAGATATGTTCACTAGGTCATTTTAAGTTTTTCTAGTCCAAGATTAATAGATTTCTTTTTATCCTGCGGGGCGTGGGGGGGATGAAAGTTAAACACCTATCATGTGGGGTATCCAATGAAAGGGCGTTTTAAGCTGATTCTAAAAAATATATCACACAATTATGTTTTGTATAAAACCAAATATCATAATCATTCATTTTTGAAACGTGTCAAGTTTGTGCTGTTCCTGTCCTGACACGAAACAACTGAATGATTTTCTCTAAACTTTACGCCAAATGACTTGATACATCTTTAAATTTAACGGTTAAAGGAAATAAGAAAATCATAATTCTTACTATTCATTTTCTAATAAAAAAAATAAAAACAAATTTTCCACATAAATTTGTATGGAGAAAAAAATACACCTGGATAAAAAAAAAGCTTTGCCGCTCGGACTAAAAAGTTGAAGTTACCTACTATGGGCGCTTGTCAATTATTTCTCGGAGTATGAAGCGAGCGCGAGATTTCGCGTAATCGATTGAGGTATATTATCTATAACGTGAGCGAAGAGAACTAAAAAACTAAAATTACTGAGTTTCACTACTATATTATTCAACTTTATATATTTAGATTTAGATTAGGGTGGAAGGTGGCAGGCACCTTGCCACACTGTGGGTACGCCCATGCCTAATAATATGACTATACCGGGTGTAAGGAACAGCATCCCATTCCCGCAAACTGTTAGGGGTTGCTCAGTCAACGAAACTGAACAACTTTCAACAGTTTTTTTTTTTTTTTTCGGGAAATGAAAAAAAGAAATTGGCTTACTCATACAAAATCACCATCTCGATCAGACAATTTGTATGGAAAGGCGTTTTTGTGTTCATTTTCTGAAATAAAATCCTGGTGTAAGTTTCATTGACTGAGCAACCCCCATCAGTTTGCGGGAAGCTGTCCCTTACACCCGTATGTATGTATGTTCTTACCTGTCTTTATTTTTTCTTTATAGAATGGCTTCCATCGTTTTTATACGATGATTCTGCCAAACCATTCTTTAAAACAAATAATTCAATAATTTAATAATAATTCTTACCTGTCGAATGCAGTGTTTGTCTTTGACAGCGACTAGCATCTTCGCCCTGTGAGAAGCGACTAGTAAATGCTCCTGTGGGTTCTCGATTACAACTCGACACACGCGACAAAGCGTCCTGTCACCGCTAGTCGAGAACCCGTGGTAATTATCAAATGGTACTTTCAATTTGGCACCGGACCTGGCTAGTATTGTATAGTCCGGCTTTTCTGTAGCTGTAAATTAATAAAAAAAAAAATTGCACATAAATTACAGAATCCTAGACAATGGTAGTTCTATCACTATTTAAAATTTGAATAAAATAGAGACAGCAACACAACAGCTGAATAATGTTTTTTTTTTTTTTTTGGTTTGGTAACCTTCAACCCAGATTTGGGGACACTTCTGCCAGTGTCGAGTGTAGAAGTCTACAGTATTCTTTCTTGAGTAATCTTAACCTAATCTAACCTACACTAACTTAGCTTAACCTATAACTTATTAGATTGCGAGTGTGGTACCCACAATCCAATGCTGTATGAAGCTTTACGTGGGAGCGTCGATTCGAACCATTCAGGATTGCGGTACTTCATTTCTCACTATCACCACATTGACTTTCACTAACGGCACATTATTATGCTAATCCCACTACACTATCACAATAATAGCCGCGAAAAACTAAATTAGAAAGCCAGAAAATCCGACCTGCAGCGATTCGTTACGATTCCCGCGTAAAACCCATCTTTCGAATAATGATGTAGTATGTGTAGTATAATCCTGTCAAAGTGACGTACATGTATTGAAGACGAAGGGATTATCTAGAAGGCCATCTGTCGTGTTGTGTTGCTGTCTGTTTGTTATTAATTGTTTTTGAAAATGACAGACAAACCCACAATTAAATAAGTTGTGTGTACAACAGAATCAGCACCATTGGTCACCACATTAATTTATTACGAATAGTGGCGCCATCTCTGCTCTGTTTGTGGTTAATGTGGCCAATGGTACCGATTCTGTTGTACACACAACTTATTTAATTTTGGGTTTGTCTTTGTCAAGGTAGTCCTTAAACTATAAAATACAGAGTGAATATACATACATATGATTTTTTGTTGATTTTCTGCTTTGGCAGTAACTTCAGATTCGGTAGATGTTGTAGATGATGAATCGTCATCTTCTTCTTTCTTAAAATTATAATAGTCTTTTCCCTCTTTCTTAACATAATGGCATTTTTCTTCTTTGGAATGATCAGTTTTCTTTAATTCCTTGCCTTCTGCCTTAAGGCGCGATTGTATTTCCAAAAACACAGTTTCATTATCAGTGATAGCTCGGAAGGTATCTTCGCAGACAGTCATCAAGTTATCTAAAAAAATATATAATAAAATAAAACTATTTACTTAGAACTTCCATGCTGGACTGGGAGTGAAAGAAAAACATAGAATGTGCCAGCTGCATTTCCTCCCGGGCATGCTGTAAAAACCAGCTAAGGGATTCGAGGGTTTCAGTGTATTACAATTTAGGCGATGGGCTGACAATCTGTCACTATAGCAATACACAGATCAATCTGGAATAACCCTCAAAATTGTCAGACGTGGCGGAACGACCATTTATTTGGTCGTTTACGCTCTGCCTACCCCATTCGGGATAAAGGCGTGATTATATGTATGTATCTATGTAAATAAAATATTTAATATAATAAAATGCTTAAGTTGGTTTTATGACGTGGAAAATGAATAATATGATGCACCTATCATAATCTTCGCTAAAATGGAATTAGCTGAATGAAAAGTATTTCGCTATTAAATTATGCATTATTTGTTCCCAACTTTTAGTATATCAGTCAGTCTTTTCTCCTTTTTCTGATCTTTTAGAAAAAGCTTAATTTTTAAGAAATTTTCAGGTAATTTTTTATTACGCAATTTGAATCTCTGCGAAGCTACAAAGAAAAAAAACCGGTCAAATGCGAGTCGGACTCGCTCACCGAGGCTTCCGTACCAACTTGGGGATATTTAAAGCCAATATGCGGGGTGTAAGGGACAGTATCCCGCAAACTGATAGGGGTTGCTCAGTCAACGATACTGAACAACTATCACCAGGAATTTCTTTCAGGAAGTGAAAAAAAAAATTGGCTTTTTCATACAAAATGTCCACCTCGATCAGAAAATTTGTATGAAAGAGCCATTTTTTTTTTTTCACTTCCTGAAAAAAAGTCCTGGTGAAAGTTGTTCAGTGTCGTTGACTGAGCAACCTCTATAAGTTTGCGGGACGCTGTCCCTTACACCCGGTATAACCCTCCCTACTCCTTTGAGCACCCAGAATTATTTTACCCAAAAATATCAACTGGACAAACTTAAGTTTGCTGTTGTCCCCATACTAGATATAGACGACTACGAAAATAAGTTTGTAATCCTTTTTTTTTTGGTGATATTTGAACAAATTTACAGTTTTTTGATTTTTTCCTTTGATTTTGCTATGAGACGCTGCTTCCTTCTAAATTTCATGATTGTAGGTCCACGGGAACTGCCCTGTAGGTTTTTGAATCTTGAGGAAGGGAAAACCTATAGGGAATTTCCGGTGACCTAGGATCTTGAAATTTGGCAAGAAGCAATGTCTCCTAGCACAATCAAAGAAAAAATCCAAAAAGTATATTTTTATAGTTAAATCACAAAAAAAGTATACTTTTAGTATACGTTCCCCATCAAAATCGGTTAAAAAAATAAACAAAATACAACTTGCTGCCTACCCCCTAAGTCAGATGGCGTGATTATTTATATCCTAAGTTTTAACCTAGGTAACACATAGTCAAATAAAAAAAGTCCCATCAAAATCAGTCCAGTGGTTTTGGCGTGATGTGGTAACATACAGACGTATAGATAGTACTGAATTACGAGTCCTAAAACGCGGTATCGAAGTTTTTCTGGCGATCTGCATATATACAAGTTCCTCCTGTGATCGACAGATTGGAACTCGGTACGGTGGTCCTAACACAGAGATTTATTATATGAATAGAATAGAAATAGATAGATTTAGTTAAGTTGTGCCCTCAACGAATCGACAGCAATAGAGACCGCCTATAAATGCTATAATTTACCGTACAATTACCTCTATTCTCGTACAATCCGCCGAGGGCTGTCATCAGTTTTCCATACAGGACGGACGAGGCATGTTGCTCCGAATGTTCGTGAGCGGTTTGTTTGGATACAGCGACGGCGACCGAGCAGGGGAGGCAGGGGTACGTGCGGGGGGAGATGGGGAAGGGGGGTATAGGAGCGGCTAGCGCCATCTGTTGGTGGAAAAAGAAGTGAAATTGATTAAACTGATATTTAGAGTGCGACCAAGATCATAATGAACTTGGGCGGGGGCGCCGCATAGCTCCTTTACTATTGATGACGTTGGCAGCTACACTACAGTACCACAGTACAGAGCGACTGACATACAAGATGAACTGAGGTCGTAGACTGAGGTCTTTGTGCAGCTGTCAAATCGCCACTATAGCTGCCATTGCTTCACTCGCTGTCAGTGTAACCATAGCCAAATTTTAGTTCCTGCTCGGTTATGTCACAGATCGACCGACGTCAGTGTTCATGTGGCAAGATTTGTAACTATGGCTATGGTTACACCAAGGTTACACTGACAGCGATTGAAGCAAATGGCAGCTATAGTGGCGACGTGACAGCTGTACAAAGACCTCGGTTCATCTTGTAATGTAAAACGCAGTGATTATCTACTCAGTGGTGTTCGTGTGGCAATATTTGAAACTAAAATTTGGCTAGGTTGCACTGACAGTGACTGAAGCCATGACAGCTATAGTGGCGACATGACAGATGCACAGATAGCTCAATTTATCTGTACGTTTCATATCGAAAATTAAACAGTCAGACAGATGGACGGATGTCGGACAGCGATCACTATTAATATGGTCCATTGGCAATACGGAACCCTTAAACAATATTTAAAGGAGAATAACCTGTTACGCACGAACAAGGCTAGTTAGGTGTGGTGCTGCCAGAGTGATGCATACACGGATACATGGGTGCGCCGCATAACTGCCTCCGTGGTGAAGTGGTCTGAGTCACAGCACAGAATAATAAATAGTATCTTAACGATACAAAAATTTCACTCCCCTATAACGCCCGCTTAAATAGCGAAACACACGCACACAAGTACACGTGAAGTAAACGTGTTAGGGTTGGCTTCCGCGCTCACTCGACCGCTTTATGCCGCCCAATTGGGCGGCCTTAGACGGAAACAGGTTTAATACCTACTGTGCGGAGTGAAACAGGCCTGGTCATAGGCTAAGTCAAGGGTACGATTTTCACAAGGGGATCATTTATCACTTTTTGACATTTTTTTCTAACATTTTTCTGACAGAATCACCTGTTTGTCCCCAAAAAAGGATTCTGTGCTTGGAAGGCACGTTTAGTCGTCGGTCCCGGTCGCAGTCATTGATAGTGGTCGTTACATAAACCATGTCAGAGGCCAATTACCTGTTGTGCGCGAATGAGGCTGGTGTGTGCGATGCTCTGGCAGGCTCGGTGCGCGGCGCTTTGCGCATGGTGCTGCCAGAGTGATGCACACACGGGTACACCGCATATGTGGCACTGGTGGATTGATGCGTTTTCTGCAAAAATATATAGACCCTTTATATTTGCGTCAACGAATAACAAACATGGTCTCCTCCTTTCTACTTAGTCAAAGAAAATATAATATTAACTTAGTTAAGAGATATTGAATAAATATAAAAATTTGGAATTAGAAACTATGGAATTATCCAATTGTTTCTCACCTCGCGTGTCATCATCCCTATCCCCTCCATCATCGACCAGGACCTCGAACTGGCAGTACTCCGCACCAGGCCCTGATGATGCACAGCTCCACAGCGGAACAGTCGTGTCTCTATGTTGGTGGCTGAATATTGGCATCAAACTCAAATCTGGAATGAAAATAAGTAGGTGCTTTCAAAGTATTTGAAAAAAATACCTCTATTCATCTACACTACACTAATATTGTATACGGGGTGTAAAAAAAAGTTCTGCATATTCCTTTAAACTATATGTTCTACTGATGATAACAAACAACTTTCCCAAAACACAAAAATTTATGCTCGAAAAATGTCTTTTCCATACAAAGATGCTCACCTCATCTACAATTTTGTATGGACAAGGCAACATTTTATTTCAATACAAGCTGTGCCCGCGACTTCGTACGCCCGGTTTGTATGGAACACATGTAGTGTCGAACATACTGGAAACGCTTCTCCGCGCGTTCGGGATCTGCTAGCCCGCGCTCGGAAGCGTGTTTCTCATTGTCTGATCTTTGTCTCTGTATGAAAAACACCTTTCCGCGCGCGGGCTAGCAGATCCCGCTCCTACGCGCGGAGAAGCGTTTTCAGTATGTTCGACACTGCGTGTTTTCCATACAAACGGGGGTACTTTACTTACTCAATGTTAGAATTTATTCAATGAGTCTAGGTAAAAATAAGTATTATTTAATATCCTGCCCATACCTTAAGTCAGATAGCGTGATTATTTATATCCTACGTTTGACTGCCCATAAATAAAAAAAACACTCAGTAGAATAGAATAAAAAAGACCCTTAAAAATCGGTCAAAAAAACAATCAAAATGCAATTTCCTGCCTACCCCCTAAGTCAGGTGGCGTGATTATTTGTATTGTTTTTTTAAGTCTAGGTAACGCTCAGTCGAATTAAAATATTTCCACCAAAATCGGTTAAAAAACAAACAAAATACTACTTGCTGCCCACCCCCTATGTCGGGTGGCGTGATTATTTTCTATCCTATGTTTGCACCTAGGTAACACATAGTCAAATAAAAAAAGTCCCATCAAAATCGGTCTAGTGGTTTTGGCGTGATGTGG
>JARACY010000501.1:0-90962 GCA_029255725.1 Scrobipalpa atriplicella | reverse complement strand
TAATAGTAGGTATCGATTTTTGAAGTACTGTAATTTCTATAATTATACTAAAATTTGATTGTTGTCAAAGTTAGAGCATAGAAACGCATAGCACCATATAGAACAGTATAAAATATACTACAGAAACATGTATGTTAAGCTCCTGACGTTAGCCAGCCAGTGAGTCAGGTTGTCAGGTCAGCTAACTAAACTATCCGTAGCGTGAAAGAGGCATGCATAGATTTTTTAACCTGACAAACCATACTTCCAATGATGCTAGAAAATCTGGCTTAATAAATAAATATGATAAAACCCAAGCATTATCATTGATGATGGTGATTCGTGTAAGGAAAATGATACATTTGCTAGCATATTGGAAGCATTATTAAAGGTCCCTTCACAGCATTTCAACATATTATTTCAGGACTGAACTGGATGTATTCACAGCATAGCTGGGCAGAAATACAACATTAGTTTACTCTCAGGAAGACTTGCTTGCTTGCCACTGTTTGGTACAAACACATTAATTTTATCGCACGGTGCAAATGACATTGAACTTTAGAACGATGTCTAGTTTCTAACCCTAGGAGTAAACATACTCCAGTTGACAAACGTACTCTCGTGTTATCAGCGATCTCCATTGAAGCAGGCCTTCGTCAGATTGTTTATGAATGACCGAACACCTCGCCTGGAGGCGCTCCAGTTGGCCAAGAGACCAGCTGCTAAAAATATGGCGGATTGTGGAAGCCAGGATTGAAGTCAGCTTATAGTCTGTGACTAATGAAGATGGAAATAATGTTTTATTTAGGGTGTGGGGGTGTGAGTAAATCATAGGACAAGAAGTTAGACCATATTGATAGAAAATAAATTTGATTAAACATTTATTCTCTTTTTTTTCCGTTTTATCTTCATTTTCCTTCCTTTTTATTTTGCCTTTACCAGATTGTTTGTGAATGAACAGCACTCGGACGCTCCAGTATACGTAATAAATTTGACAGGTTGTTTTGTAAGTACTATGAGATTGATTTATACTCAAATTAGATGTCATTCTTGTTTTAAGATTGGGACATCGATGCTTTAATAAATACTTTTGTAGATTTTTTTATAGGATTGTGCAAATCTCTAACAGTCTAAACATTAGTTCTTCAATAATTTGCCTGGTTCCATCTCTGTGCAATCTAATAGCACTGAAAACGCCACTCAATTCCACTTTACGTGTCTAAAACGCAGCTGCACAATTCAGCTGCTATGCAAGTCACATCTGACTGCATTTGCTGTAAATATTATTGGCAACTGCACGTTCAGTTTATAGTGCACTTTGACGTTTACAAGGAAACGTTAGTCGTCTAAATTATGTCCGAAGTCAATTTGGATTATTGAAACCCAGCTTGAAGCTTTTTATACCGAAGCTACTAAAGAGTTTAGTTTTGTACCATCTAAACTATTGCTATTCGGTGAATTGGACTAATACCGAAATACTGCTAGAAAAAGACGCATTGCTGCTTGTTGTGCTCTGGTAATGTTTTGAAGGTGGCATCGTTCTATAGTCGGCTAGAGTCAAACTTATCCCAAACACCTATTCAAAATACTCTTACAAACGTTTCGATCAATTCGTTTTACACAAACATAATACTAAAACATTATAAAATGCGATGTGATTGCTTACATCGCTTTACGATGCGCTGTTTGACGTAAACTCTGCGTAATATACAGATGCGTCAGAAACGCGAATATAGATAGCAACCGGGTTCGAAACTGTACTCTTATTTGGTCTTTGAATTCTGTAATAATTTTTAAGACTACTTTTTGTCGTGTTAAAATCATGAGTTCGTCTTCGATAGACACTTTTTAGAGGGGAAATGTTGTCCGGTTTACAATTAGCATCATTAGGTATCATCCCATGGATGTTATTTAAGTCAACTATCTAAGCCAGTGGTCTTCAACCTTTTTGACCCCACGGGCCAAATTTCCTTAAAAAAATTTTTTGGCGGGCCGCAATTTACGCGCCCATGAGCCACCCGCAGATGAGTTTTCCCGGGGAAATGAAGATTTTTCCGCGGTAAAAAGTAGCCTATGCCCTATTCCAGAACCTAATCTAACCAATATGTGTGCCAAGTTTCATCCCAATCCATCCAACAAACATCCAAACTTTCAAACATCCAAACTATCTCATTTTATAAAATTTGTAGGATTTTCGTGTAGAATGAATAACTATTAGCGATATCCATGCAAAAAGAGTAAGAGAGAAGGTACTAACTAGACTAGAATGAAAGTTTTAAAAATCTCAAAAATTCAAATGAATAAAAATAAAATTAGTTAGTTAAAAGTTTTGCCGCTTGAACCGCCGGGCCGCAAGAAAAGGCTCCACGGGCCGCATGCGGCCCGCGGGCCGCGGGTTGAAGACCCCTGATCTAAGCAATGGGTCACACAAATCCTTTAGTCACACCATGTTGGTCCTTCTATGCATATCCTGATTTTTTTGACATTTTATCATGTTAATCTTATGAGCATGGTAAATACTCTTCAGCTAGGTTAAAGTCCAGCTTGAATATAGTCGTAGGACATGGGCATATCGAATTCATTTGGATGACAAAGAATATATTCTCAAAACTTTAACGAGTGCGTCGACTCTCTTCCAAAAGCAGGTCAGTCAGTGAGAATACATCTAAATCTGGACACGTTCCTCTTTCCACCGCTCTGGATCCTGAATCCAGCTGACGTCTGAGTACTTGTTTATAAATACACCCATATCTTCCACACCTCAAGATCTCCTTACTAACGAGTTTATCCTTCTAAAATAGGCCAGTCGAAGTACGTCTAAATTTGTAAACCATCGTGTAACATACTTGTTTTTGTCGCATTATGGCGGTGGCTCTGACGTAAAGCAGAATACCGTAATATATTTAGACGTCGTGAAACGCGACGGCCCTGTACGTAGGTACCTGGTGATTCACATCTTGGTTATGATGATGGAGTGGAAAACAACGAGAGTGAAGCGTCAGTAGATGTACTTTGGAGGGAATATACCATAGAAATCAGCTAAATTGAATTTAAGGAAACTATTACAGTGATAGGCAATTTCAAAAATATTGTTTGCGTGCTATTTGGCTTTAAGAATCTGATTTATGTTATTCCAAAGTTAAAACAGAAACATCATGAACAAAAATTGAAAATGGATAAACTTAAGAACGGGAAAAACTTAATTAGTGAACCCAATTCTAGAGGCCAACTAAAACTAAAATTTTTAGTTTGACGTAGATAAAACCGTATGGCTATTCTACAAAAACCATGACATGGGTAAATTTAGTTTGACGTCTCTTATCTTAGCCATGTCAAACTATAGCGAAATCACTATGGAAACACACTAAAATAAAAGAACCAAAAACAATAAATCCAAAAGTAGCTACAACCACATAACGCATTAGACAAACGATCGTAGCTGATGACAAGGAGAATGCAGTCGTAAACTTCGATTCGCCAGCTAAAAATAAAAGAGCACATCTCGATATAACCACTGGCTACCGACAAGGCGGGAATAAGACGCATCTTCACAAAACTGATAGGGATTGCTCATTCAACGAAACTGAACAACTTTTAGAAGAATTGAATTCCGTATACAAAAGGACCAATTCGATCAGACAATTTGTTTGCGAAAGCAATTTTTTTTTAATTAAAGGAACGCAGTACTTTTTTTTACACCCTGTATAACATGGACACACTAAAGTTGTCATAGTTATACACTTTCTAAAATTCATACAACTAAACAATTCGATTGGAAGTCTTATGTATATTTTAAAGTCCTGATTTCTTTAATGGTTTATCAATCTTCTTTTACAGCTTAATGGTTACAGCCTCTAAATCTGAGAATCTCTTTGTTATTGGTTTTATTGTAAACCCACATCATACAGGAATTTGGAACAAGCTAGTTTCGATCGACGTTTCGATCTATTGAACCCAAAACTACTTGTCTTTTCATGTTTTGCGAGACCTTTTATTATTTTATTTAGTGAACATGAAAATGTTTTTCCTATAGGCAATCAATGATGCTGATGATGGTGATGATTATGATGAATATGAAGCTTCTTTTCTAAAACAAATAAAAATAATAGGCAACCATAAGTTGTTTTTATTTTGAGTTACATAATATTGCTAGCGATTTGTGGAGGGCACGACTTAACTAAATCTTAACTAAAATTGTTGCCGTCCCTTTCTGTTCTCTCAGGATAGACAGTTCAATTCAAGATTTAGTGATTTTGTGCGCATACGAATTGATACCTTTGACGGCAATAGACTGTATACAATGATGTAAAACTAGCAAATATGACGTAATGAATTTTCAGTTTATACCTAGATCCGTTTTGATTCGACCATGAGTTGCCACTGATCTTAAACCTTGACATAAATCGTGAACTTCAAACTGCAATTCTCAACAACTATTGCTGTAGATATGTTTTATTATATATTATTCTTGCCAGCGATTTGGTTTTGCCAATCGTTTATTTTACCAACTAGTTTGTTTGAGCTTGAAATATTTATTCCGATGTTTATTTTGGTTCATGATTGCTATTCATTTTACTTTTCAAATTATGATCAATGAAACCTCGTTTCAAAAATTAAAACTAAAAAGCAGAGCAATAAAAACCGAATGAGTAATGTTTATAATATTTGAAAGAGGTTTCATTGATCATAATTTGAAAAGTAAAATGAATAGCAATCATGAACCAAAATAAACATCGGAATAAATATTTCAAGCTCAAACAAACTAGTTGGTAAAATAAACGATTGGCAAAACCAAATCGCTGGCAAGAATAATATATAATAAAACATATCTACAGCAATAGTTGTTGAGAATTGCAGTTTGAAGTTCACGATTTATGTCAAGGTTTAAGATCAGTGGCAACTCATGGTCGAATCAAAACGGATCTAGGTATAAACTGAAAATTCATTACGTCATATTTGCTAGTTTTACATCATTGTATACAGTCTATTGCCGTCAAAGGTATCAATTCGTATGCGCACAAAATCACTAAATCTTGAATTGAACTGTCTATCCTGAGAGAACAGAAAGGGACGGCAACAATTTTAGTTAAGATTTAGTTAAGTCGTGCCCTCCACAAATCGCTAGCAATATTATGTAACTCAAAATAAAAACAACTTATGGTTGCCTATTATTTTTATTTGTTTTAGAAAAGAAGCTTCATATTCATCATAATCATCACCATCATCAGCATCATTGATTGCCTATAGGAAAAACATTTTCATGTTCACTAAATAAAATAATAAAAGGTCTCGCAAAACATGAAAAGACAAGTAGTTTTGGGTTCAATAGATCGAAACGTCGATCGAAACTAGCTTGTTCCAAATTCCTGTATGATGTGGGTTTACAATAAAACCAATAACAAAGAGATTCTCAGATTTAGAGGCTGTAACCATTAAGCTGTAAAAGAAGATTGATAAACCATTAAAGAAATCAGGACTTTAAAATATACATAAGACTTCCAATCGAATTGTTTAGTTGTATGAATTTTAGAAAGTGTATAACTATGACAACTTTAGTGTGTCCATGTTATACAGGGTGTAAAAAAAAGTACTGCGTTCCTTTAATTAAAAAAAAATTGCTTTCGCAAACAAATTGTCTGATCGAATTGGTCCTTTTGTATACGGAATTCAATTCTTCTAAAAGTTGTTCAGTTTCGTTGAATGAGCAATCCCTATCAGTTTTGTGAAGATGCGTCTTATTCCCGCCTTGTCGGTAGCCAGTGGTTATATCGAGATGTGCTCTTTTATTTTTAGCTGGCGAATCGAAGTTTACGACTGCATTCTCCTTGTCATCAGCTACGATCGTTTGTCTAATGCGTTATGTGGTTGTAGCTACTTTTGGATTTATTGTTTTTGGTTCTTTTATTTTAGTGTGTTTCCATAGTGATTTCGCTATAGTTTGACATGGCTAAGATAAGAGACGTCAAACTAAATTTACCCATGTCATGGTTTTTGTAGAATAGCCATACGGTTTTATCTACGTCAAACTAAAAATTTTAGTTTTAGTTGGCCTCTAGAATTGGGTTCACTAATTAAGTTTTTCCCGTTCTTAAGTTTATCCATTTTCAATTTTTGTTCATGATGTTTCTGTTTTAACTTTGGAATAACATAAATCAGATTCTTAAAGCCAAATAGCACGCAAACAATATTTTTGAAATTGCCTATCACTGTAATAGTTTCCTTAAATTCAATTTAGCTGATTTCTATGGTATATTCCCTCCAAAGTACATCTACTGACGCTTCACTCTCGTTGTTTTCCACTCCATCATCATAACCAAGATGTGAATCACCAGGTACCTACGTACAGGGCCGTCGCGTTTCACGACGTCTAAATATATTACGGTATTCTGCTTTACGTCAGAGCCACCGCCATAATGCGACAAAAACAAGTATGTTACACGATGGTTTACAAATTTAGACGTACTTCGACTGGCCTATTTTAGAAGGATAAACTCGTTAGTAAGGAGATCTTGAGGTGTGGAAGATATGGGTGTATTTATAAACAAGTACTCAGACGTCAGCTGGATTCAGGATCCAGAGCGGTGGAAAGAGGAACGTGTCCAGATTTAGATGTATTCTCACTGACTGACCTGCTTTTGGAAGAGAGTCGACGCACTCGTTAAAGTTTTGAGAATATATTCTTTGTCATCCAAATGAATTCGATATGCCCATGTCCTACGACTATATTCAAGCTGGACTTTAACCTAGCTGAAGAGTATTTACCATGCTCATAAGATTAACATGATAAAATGTCAAAAAAATCAGGATATGCATAGAAGGACCAACATGGTGTGACTAAAGGATTTGTGTGACCCATTGCTTAGATCAGGGGTCTTCAACCCGCGGCCCGCGGGCCGCATGCGGCCCGTGGAGCCTTTTCTTGCGGCCCGGCGGTTCAAGCGGCAAAACTTTTAACTAACTAATTTTATTTTTATTCATTTGAATTTTTGAGATTTTTAAAACTTTCATTCTAGTCTAGTTAGTACCTTCTCTCTTACTCTTTTTGCATGGATATCGCTAATAGTTATTCATTCTACACGAAAATCCTACAAATTTTATAAAATGAGATAGTTTGGATGTTTGAAAGTTTGGATGTTTGTTGGATGGATTGGGATGAAACTTGGCACACATATTGGTTAGATTAGGTTCTGGAATAGGGCATAGGCTACTTTTTACCGCGGAAAAATCTTCATTTCCCCGGGAAAACTCATCTGCGGGTGGCTCATGGGCGCGTAAATTGCGGCCCGCCAAAAAATTTTTTTAAGGAAATTTGGCCCGTGGGGTCAAAAAGGTTGAAGACCACTGGCTTAGATAGTTGACTTAAATAACATCCATGGGATGATACCTAATGATGCTAATTGTAAACCGGACAACATTTCCCCTCTAAAAAGTGTCTATCGAAGACGAACTCATGATTTTAACACGACAAAAAGTAGTCTTAAAAATTATTACAGAATTCAAAGACCAAATAAGAGTACAGTTTCGAACCCGGTTGCTATCTATATTCGCGTTTCTGACGCATCTGTATATTACGCAGAGTTTACGTCAAACAGCGCATCGTAAAGCGATGTAAGCAATCACATCGCATTTTATAATGTTTTAGTATTATGTTTGTGTAAAACGAATTGATCGAAACGTTTGTAAGAGTATTTTGAATAGGTGTTTGGGATAAGTTTGACTCTAGCCGACTATAGAACGATGCCACCTTCAAAACATTACCAGAGCACAACAAGCAGCAATGCGTCTTTTTCTAGCAGTATTTCGGTATTAGTCCAATTCACCGAATAGCAATAGTTTAGATGGTACAAAACTAAACTCTTTAGTAGCTTCGGTATAAAAAGCTTCAAGCTGGGTTTCAATAATCCAAATTGACTTCGGACATAATTTAGACGACTAACGTTTCCTTGTAAACGTCAAAGTGCACTATAAACTGAACGTGCAGTTGCCAATAATATTTACAGCAAATGCAGTCAGATGTGACTTGCATAGCAGCTGAATTGTGCAGCTGCGTTTTAGACACGTAAAGTGGAATTGAGTGGCGTTTTCAGTGCTATTAGATTGCACAGAGATGGAACCAGGCAAATTATTGAAGAACTAATGTTTAGACTGTTAGAGATTTGCACAATCCTATAAAAAAATCTACAAAAGTATTTATTAAAGCATCGATGTCCCAATCTTAAAACAAGAATGACATCTAATTTGAGTATAAATCAATCTCATAGTACTTACAAAACAACCTGTCAAATTTATTACGTATACTGGAGCGTCCGAGTGCTGTTCATTCACAAACAATCTGGTAAAGGCAAAATAAAAAGGAAGGAAAATGAAGATAAAACGGAAAAAAAAGAGAATAAATGTTTAATCAAATTTATTTTCTATCAATATGGTCTAACTTCTTGTCCTATGATTTACTCACACCCCCACACCCTAAATAAAACATTATTTCCATCTTCATTAGTCACAGACTATAAGCTGACTTCAATCCTGGCTTCCACAATCCGCCATATTTTTAGCAGCTGGTCTCTTGGCCAACTGGAGCGCCTCCAGGCGAGGTGTTCGGTCATTCATAAACAATCTGACGAAGGCCTGCTTCAATGGAGATCGCTGATAACACGAGAGTACGTTTGTCAACTGGAGTATGTTTACTCCTAGGGTTAGAAACTAGACATCGTTCTAAAGTTCAATGTCATTTGCACCGTGCGATAAAATTAATGTGTTTGTACCAAACAGTGGCAAGCAAGCAAGTCTTCCTGAGAGTAAACTAATGTTGTATTTCTGCCCAGCTATGCTGTGAATACATCCAGTTCAGTCCTGAAATAATATGTTGAAATGCTGTGAAGGGACCTTTAATAATGCTTCCAATATGCTAGCAAATGTATCATTTTCCTTACACGAATCACCATCATCAATGATAATGCTTGGGTTTTATCATATTTATTTATTAAGCCAGATTTTCTAGCATCATTGGAAGTATGGTTTGTCAGGTTAAAAAATCTATGCATGCCTCTTTCACGCTACGGATAGTTTAGTTAGCTGACCTGACAACCTGACTCACTGGCTGGCTAACGTCAGGAGCTTAACATACATGTTTCTGTAGTATATTTTATACTGTTCTATATGGTGCTATGCGTTTCTATGCTCTAACTTTGACAACAATCAAATTTTAGTATAATTATAGAAATTACAGTACTTCAAAAATCGATACCTACTATTAATCCTAATTGTATACAAAGGTCTCATTATTTTCAAGACCACTGTAGAATGTGTCCAAAGTAAACGCATAGTATAATTAAGAGAATTTTTATAGTAAAATAGTTTGGCACCGCTAAGTCTAGGAAGTGATCTATTTACTATAATAACAAATGTGTTTATACTTTCATTTTCTATACAATACCACCGCAACAGCACTAGGAATCGAGAATGTTCTAGAAGCATCGAGAGAGCGTTGTTGTTTTTGGAATCATTATCGGTCACGTTGGATCGGCTGAATGTTTTGGTCTTGTGATACGATCGGAAATACTGAGTCATGCTGGCTATAGTTAGGGGCTGTCTACACATGTATTATTCCTTATTTGGTTCGCTGCTGTAATATTTTCAAGTTTGAACATAATTATGATTTCAAATATAGTTTTTTTAGTTTTAGTTTTTTCTTAACATGTAGATTATAGGGTTGCTGAACGAAAAACAAAAACAAAACGTAATTACACAAAAAAAACTGAATTGATGACTTGCATCAATAATCTTGTATTTTACACATGTAGCAAAGGTCTACAACGTAGCTTTTTTCGTAGCAAGAAGTCTACGAGAAGGGTATTTACTTTCAAGCTACAAGGTCCTATAATTGTTTTCTAATGTCAGTCACTATATTTTGCAAAATTTCGATACGTATATGTGTGTACCGCTCCTTAGGCACCCAAAATCAGACCAGTTGCCAAGTCTATTCTTATGTCCACGTATGACTAAGTACAAAGCAATTCTGATTTTATTCTCACCGTAAAACAATCGCATTTCGATTGTTAGTTCATAATATTGAATGTTTGACAAATTTGAGATTTAAATTTGTTCGTATAGGTATAATTTTAGCTTGATAATTGAATGATCCAGCTTTAGTTTTAATTGTGCTATCAAAAACGTCACTCAGTAAAAGACTTATCAGAATGTCAGAGTGCAATCTAGAATATTCTGTTGATTAACTGGTATATTTTATAATAATTATTTATGGCTCGTCAATGACTGATTATTTCTAGTACTTGTACGTCTTAGTATTGCGATTAAGCTCAATAATGAACCATCTTCTCATCCAATTTTGGTCCAAGATCACACATACACGGTTATAGACTCCACGAGGTGTTTTTGCTAGTGCTTTGCTACCTTTTGTATGATATGCTCCTGCTCCATCGTTAACTGCGCCTCTCTGACCTAGAATTTCAAAGACTCATGAATACAAACTATCCTATATCTTGGACTAAACTTATTTGATAAACTATCAGTCAGTATCGAAAGTTTGCCACTGATAGTTTTGATGCTACCAAAGTGACATTTAACTTTAAGAATAAGTAAGCTGTTTTTTTTTTGCTTTCAAGCCTACACATATTATATGTCAGCGTAAAATTGTAACAACTGTTAGTTTACAAACTCACTCGTCAGTTTATAAACTTTCGGTAGGTTAGGTTAGGTTAGTTTATAAATTTCCTAAGATAGATTATGATCTAACGGTTTATGCAATGTTACGATGACATATACACTTCCATTACATCTCCGAAAGTTAACGAATATTTCTAACTCAAATGGAAAGAAGCCGTTCCCACCGTTGTGACGGTGATGTTCGTTATTCGTCACAACTCTACGACACGTTAAAAATAGTTGTCTCTAGGCAGCAGACCTCTAGAGTTTGGGATGTCTATCCATTATTCATTTGACTGTTAAAGCTTGAACGCTCCGGACGTGTCTGTTTTTCACTCTAGTAGAGATGTCTTTATATAAAGGTTTCGAAGGTTGTTAGAAAATATGGTATGGTAGAAAGGTAAGTATGGCAGAAAATATTTTCTAAAATACAATTTAACAACCTTCACATGTTTGGTATGAGTAAAAGATGCTGCAATTTTTCCAATATGTTTGCAGTTTGTGTTAAAATTTGTGTCAAAGATATTAAATTATGACTGGAAATGCTGTAGTCTGCACAAATAAAAATAAATATAACTTCAAAGCAATGTTGAAAGTTTTGGCTTTCCGTTGATATATTGCGATATAACTCGAATGTGACTGACAGTGAATCTCGAATGTTTGGGGGAAAAAAGTATTATTTAGATTAGTTATATTTTTATTACTTAGTACTATTACTACGTCCTCAAAATATAGTAAAATAGTTTTGACGTAGCCACACGCTGTACTAAAATATGATTGATTTCTAACATCCTAAACCTATTAGGCAACATTTTCCTATCCAGATAATAAATTAGTAATGTCTGCATGTCATATTACATTGTATCATAGAAATAATGAAGTGGTGACTCATAATCATAATATAAATTATGTTGCTATAAATAGATCACTACATATGGGAGGCATACACTTGAGACTACTGTCTCATAAAACATGTGTTTAAAAACAGCTGACAATCACGACACAAGATTATTTAATAAGTAATTCATATCACTTCCGTGTCGAATTGAGAGCGATAAAAAAGAACATAGAATGTAACAGCTGCTTCTTTTTCCGTAAATATTGTAAAAACAGCCTCCATTTAGCAATTTCACTAAATATATACCAGAGCTTTCTTTTGCACGTTACTTATTTCTCATACTTTGTAGAGCTAATTAAATTATTCCTAAGTCCCTCACAATTTGTAATACCTACGTGTCATTTGACTTTTTTTTGACCCGGGATATAGGTGGATGTATTATTCAATGAATCATTCACATAATACTCCAATTATCCCACAAAACTGATTACGCAAACGCGTGAACCAAAGCTCTCTGTTGCTCAGATGTAAGTCCGCGGAGGAATGCCGACCCACAAGCGCCTGCGCAGCTATATATAGCGCGGCCGAAATAACGGCCAGCCACCGATATAGCGCGCATTGTCGCAAGCTGTCGCCGATGTAGATCCAGTATCACAAATCTAAGAAGGTCTTTTGTAATAGACTCTATGCGTACGGACACATACGAGTAATGAATGTATGTCTTCGTACCCTCTAAAAATTCTACATAATATTCATAATAGTCACACCACATCTCTTGTAACAGAAAATCAATAACCTAATAGAAAGTGTTCGTGTCGTGTCGCCAAACGTTACAAACATTAAAAAGAATTTTCGTGACAGATTGACATAGTGACAGATTGTCGCCCCATCACAAAAATCGGAAAACAGAATACAGAAAACATCGGCCACGTTATTCTATCGCTTCCATCCAGTCCATCGTAGAAAATGTATTTAACAATACCATTTATTAAGCTAAAATTGCATGTAGATAAGAAAGATATATAGCTGGTGGAAAGACAGGTCGTAAACACATACTTACTTCCACAATCACTGCCGTCTTCACGTTGCAGATAAACACTGCATCTGATGAGAGGTTTACTGACTCCGTAGTCTGCAGGTGACTCAACATATATAAATAAATTGCAAGTTGCAATCCATGAAACGAGAGAAATCAAAAATTGACGCAAATACCTCTCGAAATTTCTTACGGATGAACACAATGAGTTTATCTACTCTTAGCAATTAAGTATAATCTTGAATAATTTACATATATACATCATATGCTGAAACGGTACATAACATGATAGCATATTTTATTGTCTATCATGTGGTAGTAGTACGATCACGTTACAAGCATATCATCCAAGTATTCGCCGACGATGATTGATTTAGGAGCCGATGAAAAGATAGAATGCATTTCATGATAGATGCATCTGTAAATACATAGAAGCACGTTTACTTCCGTTACTAGGTGGGCAGAGGGTCAACGGCTTACTAAAAGTGTTTTCACCACGTCTGACTCGCATTACTACGATAAATGTTTGTTTTTTTAAGAACAGCAACAAGTTAGAACGAAAGCAATAAGAAAGGTCACACAAAACGTAACAAGAACGTCACTTGAGTAATTAGAATTACTACAATGAACTAACAATATTGTCTTCAAGTCACTTTACAAGGTCATAAAGAAATATGAAGTATCTGTCGTTAATTAGTTTTATTTTTATCTCTGTTAAATAAATATGATAGAGGTAGCTAAGTAAAAACCTTTAATTGCATCATATTCGTACCTATATCAAATAATATTGTATCATAGCAAGCTACAAAAAATGCGTTGATGTATCAATCTTTCTGATGGCTAGTTATCAGAGTTACCTAGTTATCAGAGTTGCTAATTACCGCATGAATAAAAATAACGCTATATAAATATGAAAGAATGAAAATAATAAATTCGCCTCGGGCCACGACCTCAGTAGCATAGTTGGTAGTGCAATGGATCGGCAATCCAGAGGCGCAGGTTCGAATCCTGCCTGAGGTCGTGGCCCGAGGCGAATTTATTATTTTCTTTCTTTCATATTTACATGAAATAAAATAGCATTTGTGAGTGCTAAAATATCCTCAAAAATAACGCTATGTTTAAAGATAAAGCTCATAGCAATAACAGTATTAAAACCGTCCGTCAGCTGGTAACAAACAATGTGTGTACTGATGCGAAAATAAACACAACCAGATAACACTTTCACTGCCCTGTAAACCTCGTATGAAGCGCATGTTATTTTTTTTTTATGAAACTAATTAAAAACGCAAAATTTATCTTATTTTCCATCTTGGTAAAAGGCTACAGACTTCATAGGAAACTAGTAAGCTAATAAGCAACTTCTTGACTTCAGCAACTTCTTGACTATTATTACGACATGTGCGAATTTCATCAGTGGGACTCAGAGAAGCTCATTATGATCGCACGATGGTACATGTTGTTCGATGACTAAACTCTTAGTTCTGTAATATTATTTATTACTCCGTGTAAAATGCTAAAAGCCCACATGGTAGCAGTTAAGCTGTTAACAATCGGCCAACATTCTTGGCAAGACCTGGCTGCTTGCGTGAGAGGATTTTGTATAGAATGGATATCTTCACTCGCTTGCTGATCTAGTATATGATAGCTCTAAGCTTTTGAATGAATTCGACTGCGATATGACGTCCAAAAATTGCACAAATATCTTTGACTACGATATATTTAATAGTATAAAGTTATGTTTGATAGGACTAAGATATTTTCTTACGACAAAAAGTTGCGT
The DNA here is from genome assembly GCA_029255725.1 of Scrobipalpa atriplicella. Taxonomy (NCBI): domain Eukaryota; kingdom Metazoa; phylum Arthropoda; class Insecta; order Lepidoptera; family Gelechiidae; genus Scrobipalpa; species Scrobipalpa atriplicella. The sequence goes on along the minus strand of JARACY010000501.1, from coordinate 76,667 downwards.
AGTAGAGATTTAAAGGTACAATTCTATGTATTTTTTTTAAGACACTCGGGTAAGCTTAATTTGACATGCGGCCTAGTCATTTTTGGTTTTATTTCCGAAACTAAAAAAAAATACAGTAGTTTTCACGCTTTCTTTTTAATTATTCGGAAGAAATGAAAATGTACTTATATCTGTCGCAGGTATATTGTAGTAGTCGTAACGTAACATTATAATTACGCTAGTGAAATTATAATTGCACGGAAAATTATTATATCACGACTTTCACAATATACCTGCGACATTTCTTACAATTTTAAATTATAATGCCACTAAGCTGCCGTTAAATTGTAAGAAATGGAACCAATTGACAATTTCCCGTGCAATTATAATTTCACTAGCGTAATTATAATGTCACGACTATCACAATATACCTGAGACATATCCACGAATGTTTAAACCTTAAGTAAAGATCATTCTCTTTTCAGTTTTGTTCAGTAAGCTCTCCACGGCAAACAGATCAGTCTTCACACAAATACCTCCTGCGTCGAGCTGAGGTAGACCGGCTGGCGACTTGCCAGGTACCACGAAACTCTGACGTGGTCTTATGTTGTCAGATAGCTGATAGAGATTTCACTAGCTACCTATTCATGCTATGTAAACTTGATGTAAAGACTAATGTAAAGACCAAACTTGATGTGAAGAAACTCTGACGTGGTGTGTGTTTCAGATACCGTGGTATAGCTGATAGAGATTTCAGTAGCTATTCATGATAAACCTGTTTCTGCTCTATTTCATGTATGAGCTGGCTCTGTAGGTACTTCTGGTTTGAATTTGGATCAAGCAGTAAGATTATTGATGATTGTTCCAAGTTTGATTGTGACTGGCTTACTTACAAGAAAGATGACTCTGTGCATTTTAGATAATTTCAAACTGTTAGTGCCTGTTGCTGACACTGTTCGTTAAACAAACCAGGTCTGAGGCCTACAAGGCAATCCTAAATAACTTTGACACCAAAGTACATTTAAAATAAGATTGAACAGCTTAGTGTTATATTTTAGATAAAACGAGATATTATAATAGAATCTTATGCGTGGGTATTTGAAAAGATGATCTAACTGGGAAATTACACTCACCGTACAAGGCTTTTAAAGTTATTAATATCATCAACAAAAACAATATACACATAACTATTAGTAGTGCCAACTAAAGCATCAGTAAAAATAGTAAATCATGAATACAGTTTGATTGTTAATAGCTGATGCAAGTTTAGAAAAGACTAGAGAGTTCAAGATCTTGGCACGCGGTCTTTATAGCCCTACAAGGTAATGCTATTTAAATCTAAACTATGCTATCGAAATTTGCTGTTATTTCGGTACTGTTGTTGTTTACAATTTGGAAACTCGTTAACTCACATGAAGGTTCAGCAATTTCAGCGCTCAAATACCTTCTGGGGTAGGCAGAGAGTCAAGGAATCAAAAGTTATTTTCGCCACGTCAATAAAATTTTACTTCCGTATCTCTGCGATTTGTCAGTTTATAGTCTAAATTGGAATACGTAATACTGTACTAGCTTGTACAGTATTCTTGGGGAAAGAACGTAGTGAATTCTAAAGGGGTCAAAAGTGGCTCCAAATGGTTCGTGGTGCTGCCCGCCGCAGTTCTTGAATTCTCAAGTTTGGCTTGAACTTGGCTGGACACACACACGTTTAGGTTTCTGTCGGGTAATGTAAAATATTGTTGTCTGACGTATCATAAAATAAGAATAGAAACCAGCTATTTGACCATTCGGTATTCCTAAATATTATTTATATGATGCAAAATACAGACCTTGCATGTCATCCTTGTATCCCAACTGTCCAATTTAGATCATCTACTTCTGATGAGTGCATCATTTGAAGGTTATCTCTGACCTGATGCAATGATGAAAACATTTTCTGGCAGGTAAACTGGACTTCTTGAACCTATAGCTGATTGTCATGGTTCGATAGGCCGAGATTTCTTGCAATTTTCTGACGTGGTTCTATCTGATAAGTGTAACCAATATCCATATAGCCGATTTATAAAGATTGACGATTGATGTATCTGCGTCTCAGGGTTTTTGTTGATGATACATACAAAGAAAATCATGAATGATATATCAAGAGCATTATAGAACTTGTCAATGCATTTCCTATTTATGATTAATCAGGTGGATAGAGCGATTCATGGTGGATCTACAGAACTGTAGATCGAATCTCTTTATAACAAATTCATCCGAAATTAAGTCCAGCACTACCATTTTAAATTTGACAGCTGTCATTCGAAATGAAGATCTGACTATCCTAACGGAATTTTCGATGCCAAACTTAGTGCGGGCAAGTGCGGGTGTGCTATAGTGTGTCGATCAAGAATTATGTCGAGCTTACGTTTTCACGTTTACAGTAAAAAGGTATACATTTACGCGGCCTCATTGCTAAAATGCGTTCTTTTCCAGGCAAACTTGAAGTACAGGAAAAATGTGTATACGAATGAATTACATGGCGTGTCAATTTTAGAACATTCAATAAAATAAAATAGCTATATTTGAATACAAACTTTCTAAAAAGGAAGAGATGTCAATTTTTATGATAAGTTATCATCAACAACTATTTAAATTAATATGTTTTCAGTGGAATAGATCAGAACTTAAGCATGCTATTCTAAACATGTTATTATCTGACATTGTTGCAAATAGGGCACTGGTATTGCTTCCTCAAAGCTAAAAAAAGCCTAATCGTTAATAATTTATGATAGCCCACAGGCCACTGCGCTTTCTAGTTACTACTCTTAGGCCCATATTTATAATCAGCTCTCAAGAGTGACAGCGAGTTTGAGTTCGTATCAGAAATGTCATTTCAGTACAAAACGACCTGTCAAATCCAAACTTAATATTGCTCTCAAACTTGAGATCGCTTTATAAATACGACCCCTAGCTTCAGTTATTTAGGAGAGTTAGAAGAACTACCACCGTCAACCCAAGGTGACAGGATCAGCTTGCCTGTGGATAAGTCTAATCTCAATTTAATCTATATATATTTTTTTCTTAATCTATAATTTGAGTGGGCTTCTTTCTTGATCTGTCGTCAAAACTGTCTCGGTCACCTTTGGTTGAAATAAAACCCATCGCAAATATATATAATACTAAATATTCATCATACACACAAATACATAAATCTTTCCTCTTTTTAATATTACAGAAAGCTAGCAAGACTGAAGGCGGGTGATGTACCTACCTAGTAACTACCTGTGCTTGTTTGTAGTTAAAATATTATGTAAACATAAACTAATTTATTTTCGACTAACATTTTGCTCGCAAAAAACTGTCATAGATTGTTTAGTTTAGATCATGGATTATGGTTTAGAAAAGTTTTATAGCGATCCAAATGAAAATGCATTTACTCAATAAAATGTAGTAAAAATTGTTGTTTATAGTTGAATAGACATTTATTTCCAAGACAACTTGTAAAGTTAGATTTTTAAATTAGTGGAAATGTAAATGTTTGTCTTCGACGCATCTTTGATGATTTTGAGTGATTCTCAATTCTCGTATTATTTGGCACGAGTATTTAGATCAAGTTGATCATACCATACAGATTATAAACATTATGTAACAACAATACATACATACATACTATCACGGCTATATCCCTAATGGGGTAGGCAGAGCGTCAACAACCCAAACAAAGATCGTTCCGCCAGGTCTAACAAGTTTTGAGGGTTGTTTAAGATAGATCTGTATATTGCTGCAGTGACAGGTTGTCAGCCCACCGCCTAAATTACAATATACCGAATCCCTTAGCTGGTTTTTACAGCATGCTCGGGAGGAGATGCAGCTGGCACACTCTATGTTTTTCTATCGCTACCAGTCCAGTATGGAAGATAACAACATTGTAACAACAATCTTCAGGACAAAGTTCTTACGAAACTGGATTCAAACCCACATCCTCCGGATCAAAATCCCAAGGCTCACACCACTAGGCCACAGAGGCATTCGTATTGGTGGAAACCGCTTACAGAAGGGACTGTAATAAACGCTCTGCCTGATTGATATAAGACCCAGTACATGAGTCACGGCTATTTTGCAGACTCTATTTATAACCCAGTATTTCGAGTGCGGCAGCGTAAATATACTAAGGACGATTAATGTATGAAGATTTTCCTCTTCAGAAACATGCTGGGGTAGAAGCGATTCTTGTGTGATGCTGGGTCAGGATAGCATCACACCATATCAACCCACGAGTGCTGTAAGGCAAGTAAAGGATAAATGTAGGGAACGCTTTATAAATACAAGCCTTAGTGTGAACGTATGAAACTCATTTACTAAGTGTTACACGTTTAGGTAAATCAATTTAAACGCCAACCGGCGGCTGGTAATTAGAAAATACTGTCAGCATTGAGATGATTTACTAAGATCCTTGTCTAATGGATCATAAATGATTAATGGTTGGTAATAATTAGGTAAAATGTTTGAAAAATCCATGAATAACATTACAATTTCAAGTAATATTTCCTATTTCTAATTTAGAAAAGAGACAGAAGTAGAAAAGAAAAGAAAAGACACAAATATCGAGTAAACAAAGACTAATGTTTTTCTAAAATACCTAATAATACCTAATCATAATTGTCATAGTAATATTTGCTCAGTAAACACTCTATACAGGGTGTAAAAAAAAATACTGCGTTCCTTTAAACCACATGTTCTTCTAATGATAACAAACAACTTTTGCAAAGCACAAAATTTTTAGATCGAAATAAAATTTTGCGTAGTCCATGCAAAATTGAAGATTACAGAGAGCATCTTTGTATGGAAAAGACAAAAAAAAAAAACGAGCAAAATTTTTTGTGATTTGCGAAAGTACTTTGTTATTATTAGTTGAACATATGGTTTAAAGGAACGCAGTACTTTTTTTTTACACCCTGTATAAAAAATACCTAAGTATTTAACGTAGCCTTCTAATGGTGAAACAAAAAGGAAGCTACGTTAAATAGGACGTAATGTAGTTCAACTTTTTTCCGTTGACCTCTGCTACGGCGTAGCAATCAGCTACGAGTGCTACGATACTTGCAAAGTGCGATTAACATACTTATTTTTAAAATCTCTTCCTGTCCACTTAACTGAATGGGGATGAAAAAAAATATACATGAGACTATGGGAGTAAGTGATTATGTGTATTGCTATAGTGACAGGTTGTCAGCCTATCGCCTAAGCTGCAATACACTGAAACCCGCATATCCCTTAGCTGGTTTTTACAGCATGCCCGGGAGGAGATGCAGCTGGCACATTCTATGTTTTTCTATCACTCCCAGTCCAGCATGGAAGTAAATATAATATGTAAAATATAATGATATAAAAAATTTATATAAAATGGTATAAAATTACTACGATTTTAAATTTATTTGTCGGACAGAGTAGAATGGTTTACAAATGCTTCTATATCACATAACTTCTCTCCTCACCCTTTTAGCTAGCCACGATGACAAAATAGCAAGTTTCTTGAAATCGCTTCGCAAAATCCCTGCCAAACATACCTTAAGAGCGGAGATCATAAAATCATTATTTAAATGTCATGTACCGTGTTATGACATCCAAGATCTGGGCTTAATTTAAATGGCCGTTCAGCTGGAACTGCTAATATATTACAGCTGGAGCACGTTTCATACAACTACATTTCATAAATTACAAGTGATTTCAACATACATTGCGTCACCGGTTAGTCAATTGATCCTACTATTCCTACAAACTACGCAATGAACAGGTTAATGTACTTATAGAATTTGTAGTTTATTGAAAAGTGTCTCTTGTGAAAAATTATGCAATTTGCTCAATATTTATGAGTCGATTTGCTTTAATTCTGTACATGTTTTAGCGGTATATAGTGTAAACTGTATTAAATTAGCACGTAGCAACCGGGTGGGGTCAATGAACTTTCAAATGGAACATAGGGTGTTTCAAAACTTACAACAAATTACCATAAAATATTAATTTTAATGCAACTAAGAATATACAACGTGTAACAGAAAGGGTATATGCATCGAGAAATGTGTGAATCTACCCATGAAACTGAACAACTTTCCCTAAGGAACATAGGTCGAAATACAAAGAAAAAAATTTTACTTCCCATACGAAACACGCTATCAGCTGATCAATGCATTTTGTATGAAAGGTCAAATTATTTTTTTCGTTTTTCGACCTATGTTCCTTAGGGAAAGTTGTTCAGTTTCATGGGTAGATTCACACATTTCACGATGCATATACCCTTTATGTTACACGTTGTATATGTTACGCACAATCACCAAAATCGCTCATTGGCTGGAAAAAAGGATCATTTCGCGAATTGGCAAATGCAAAACGCGCAATCCCCGAAACGTCCTTTTATTTCGGCCATTGAGCGTTTTAAAACGATCATTGACGATCATTCCGCGGACTGGCAAACACGAAAAAGCCAATTGCCTAATTCGGGGTATGTAAAATGACCAATCCGCGGAGTGGTATTGACGAAATAAAAAAAAGTAGCTTATAAATAAATCTACGTAAAATTTACTTTAAAAAGTCTCATTTAAATTCACATAATAAATATCCATGTATGTATAGTGTAAATAAATATATCCTAATTCTTGTGTGAAAAATATAATTAATCTTTATCACTTTGGTCTGGAATCTACCGCTGTCTGTCTAGCTGTCACTTAATGTTTTTACAGATGCAGATGATTAATTTAATGCTGAAAGCTATACTATACATAAGGGATATTAAATGCAGCAGCTTTTTAGCCTGTGATGTATCCACATAAATAAAATTTAGACCGCTTAAAATAACTATGTCAACAATTTATTTATTTTCATGTATTTTCCTTTAATAATAAAAAGTAGAGACTCAATTTGACCAATAACTTCCCCGTAAACAAAGATGAATAAGTAAACTTTCTAGCTATCAAATAAATAAGATGTATCAATAGCATAAAATAAGTTGTAGATACAACAATGACAATTATCAATAATTTTTATTTTCATCAATCCACTATATTTTTTTTAAACTACCATTGTCGCTCTTTACTTAAAGTACCTCTAAGTATTAAAGTACCCCTCAGTCCACTATTCAAAATTTTATTAACAAAAAGTGTATTTTCGTATCTAATTTAAGTAAAGTTTATTATTTATTTTTAGTTATTTATTGTTTTGTACATTTTAATTTATGTTTAATAAACGTATTTAAGTAAATGCCAAGAACGGACCCTGTATGTTTAGTTTAGTCTGAAATGTATTCAAACAGTTGTACGATTGTTTTGATTTGTATATCCTTTTTTAAAGTAATTAAAAACCTCTGAGGCAGCTGGTATACTTTTAGCATTTCAATCTTCTCAAAAATTCAAACTTCTGTTTCCAAATGTTATTTTTTAATCTACGGATCAGCAAAATTTGTGAACTTCTCTGTTTTGGGTCTGAAATCGTTTGAAAATGTTATTGGCTGTCAAAAAAATCTTACAGTAAAGGTTGATTGTCTTTGATCGATCAATCAGATGCAAAATCATGAATATCTTGACGAATAAAAAAAACATAAAAATCAGTAACCGTTAACATCATCCTCACTGATTCACAATTTAAACAGCACCAGTCGTTACCACTTTTAGTGAACAGATTAACAGTTTGTTTTCAATTAGATCCCGATCCGCCATGTTTTATTTTGTAAACACACTCCAGCCAATCCAGCCACATGGTCCATAGATAAGGCTGCGTGCAGGTTGCATGCTAAAATGCATTTGTTTGTCGAGCAGAGCGCAGCAGCGGACGCCACCGCTGAAGCCGCCGCTCAAGTGAAAGCTAAGCTTGTCTGCAAGGAGGCGGCCGTTGTGCTGGCATCCGCCTAAAATGGGGTGATCGCGCGCAGTGGTATCGTATTGCCGGTATAAAAAGCAGCTCCTCTCCCCGCCGCCGGTCAGAACGGCTTCTAACGTGAGTACGCGCGCATGTCCCGGCGCGCGCGAGTGCAGTGCATCCCTCGTGCAATCTAAACCATCGAGACGATAAGTGTGTGACGCCACCTGATTGATCGTGGATTATTGTGCAGTGTTGGTCCTGTGTTGGTGACGGTGAAGGATTGGTTCGACAGTGGTTTTGCATAACGGATTGATGTTATTGTGAAAATTGTCAGTACGATTTTTGTTAACTGGTTGTTTGAGCTTTGGTTAAAACTTATTGTAACTGAAAATTAAATTGAGTTAAAGAGTGGGTCAAATTTTAGTTTTTAAGTTGGAACAATTGAATTTCATACTGCATAACAGATAACATGTACAATAAATAAAGTCAATGGAAATCAAATTGAAATAGAACAGAAAATTCAATAATTATTATAGTGTTGTGCTGTTTTAATGAAACTAGTGGCCAAACGAGCTTAAAGAAAATAGAAAGTCAATAGAAGTGGCCTAATTAGTCAAAATTAAGTAAACAACTAATTAACAGAAATAATAGAAACAATCCTGATCGTACTGACCCATCAACCAGCACCATAAAAGACAATAACAACATTACAATCCACGATCGGATAAATCGGTTGGCGTGACTCCAGTCTCGCATTCCTGTGACGTAACATCCGCGAAGGGCCGGTCGGGCTAATAAAAAACGCGCGCATAAAACTCGGCGTTACGCAAAAGCGTGCGCGGGCGCAGCGCTCCACTCTGGCAGCGCTCCCGAACCGGCCGCTCCTCGGGTTACAGACGCAAATAGACCAAATCCACGCACGCGCCACCGCGCCCGGGACATACCGCCACTACAACTGCAGCTAACCCCCTCTCGAACAGTGACTTATCGTGTTGTGCTTTCGCAGGACGGCCCAGGGCTAAGTTTTTGTGTCTCGACTAGCCCACGTCTCGTTAGTTCTCCAATATGCCGAAGCCAGTAGCGCAAGTGGGAGATGATCCTGATCCGACTCCATACCTGTTTGTCTCCCTCGAGCAGAAGCGTATCGACCAGAGCAAACCCTACGATGGCAAGAAAGCCTGCTGGGTGCCTGATGAGAAGGAGGGGTTCGTGCAGGGTGAAATTAAGGCCACCAAGGGCGACCTGGTGACCGTCATCCTGCCTGGAGGCGAGGTGAGGACCTTAGCCCTTAAGTTAGTTACAACACTTACAAAGAAAGAAGTCCGAGATCTACATAAGATTTGCAAGTAATAAAGGAACTTTAACCTTGAGTAAATAGCGTCAAACACCATGTGGCTCCAAACATATGGTAAAGAGATGATTAATGTCTGAGATTACGCAACTTAATGTTTTGATGTTAATCTATATGTAGTAAGAAAACTTAGGAAATAGTATTAATAATGAATGTATAAGGAATTTAAAGCTAGTCTATGTAGATTAAAAATATATGATTAAAATCTGAGATTAAAATTAAATTGAATCAAAGAGTGTTGACAGTTAAGTTTAAGCAAAATGTTTCAACTTCTTTGAAGCAAGAAGGTACAATACGATCAAGGAAGAAGAAAATTAAACAAGATAAGCATCATTTCCATCAGATGCCTTTCCTATAGTTACGATTCGTTTTCGTTTAATAATACAAGAAATTTTAAGATTTTTGTTTTGTTTGACAGTGGAATGAAATAACTTCTGAAAATCTTGCCATTAACAGATAATTTAACTTATTTATGTAATGAGCAGGAGAAGACACTTAAAAAGGAAATCGTATCACAAGTTAATCCGCCGAAATTCGAAAAAGTGGAAGATATGGCCGACCTGACTTACCTAAACGACGCAGCTGTGCTTCATAATCTGCGACAACGATACTATGCAAAACTTATCTATGTAAGTAGGCGCCAAGAGCGCCCCTACCATTATACTTAATTAATGAACCAATTCTTTCCCACAGACCAAAGACTTCAAGAAGGATCTAGTAGGACAAGTGAACCCACCTAAATACGAAAAGGCCGAGGATATGTCCAACTTGACATACCTCAACGACGCTTCGGTTTTGTATAACTTGAAGCAGAGATATTACCATAAGCTCATCTACGTAAGTTAGGATCGGCGATGGATTTGGAGATGGCGATGAGTGTGCATGTCCCACCTGGCCTCAACACCTGTAGACACAAATTGGATAAAGACCAAGTTTTAAAGATCAATAGCTGTCCATGAACGGCGCAATTAATCTTGGATTGATGTTCAGATTTGGATCTTATTAATAGTGCATCGATACGCCAACTAAAGCTATTTCAGCTCTGTATTTATCGACAGTCTATTTCAGTAGCCTTCAAGAATTTTCTCTCTCGTTGAGATCAGTTTTAACGTCAAATTGAGAACGCGTTTCTAAAGCGATTCTTGACAGATTTATGTTTATATTTCCAACATGCTTGTGATTATCTAAATCTTCAAAGCTGGATATGTATCCTACTGGAAAACTTCCAAGAAAACTCTAATATGTATTCTATAGATTGTTATAAATTGTGTCTACATTTCCCATCCTCTTGGTTTCCCTCCCTTTTGTGACTAAACCTAATCTCCATGGAGCCGATCTTGAACCCTCTACATAGGACAAGTCGGTGAAAAGGGCAGCAACTTCCAGAGGAGTTTTCACATGATTTCTCGATGTCTAGAATAGATTTTAAGTGTTGTGTTCGGAGCGTATTTTCCCAAATCTGCTTGGGGATACCGCACCATTTTTCGTTTGGGCAAAAAGGTATCATTACTGTACCCATAGCCTTGATTGTTTTCTATGATTCTGAAACTGTGATTTAATATATTTTGTGATAATGAATAATAGAACTCTCTACGCCAAGAATTTGAAAAAGAATACTATAAAAAGGGAATTGATAAAAACTAGCCAAAATTACTGTGGAGAATTCTATTATAGACGTTTTTCTTTTGGCATAGAGAAACAAAGTATCAATACAATACTCTTACTCTGTGTCAGTGTGTGTTATAACTAAGTTTAAGATATAATCTGAATCTCATGGCTTCTCGGTAATTTCTCTAAAAATCTTTTCTAAATCTCTCATTTACCGTATTACTATTGCAATTTCCATAACTTTCACCTAATCAATTTTTGTATCACTGATTGCATCAGCAATACAAATTTTGTCTTGAGAGAGATTCACTCTTTTTTAAGACATTTTGGTTCTACCGCCGTCCATATCAACTTCTTCACAATAATCACCCTTATCAACCCCTTTGTGATAGACTGTAGCAACACAAATTTCGCCTTGAGAGAGATTTGTTTTCGCATCAACTTCACCACCATCAACCCCGCTAACAACGTCATCATTAATGTCTTTTTCATCATACAGACGTACTCCGGTCTCTTCTGTGTGGCTATCAACCCTTACAAGAGATTCCCCGTGTACACCTTCCGTTGTGCCAAGCTCTACCGTGGCAAGCGTCGTTCGGAAGTGCCACCCCACATTTTCGCCATTTCTGACGGTGCCTACGTCAACATGTTGACCAACCACGAGAATCAATCTATGTTGATTACGTAAGTTTCTTTACATCGACTTCATAACTTGGTTAAAGGAAATTTATATATTTTACATATAAATTATAAATTGGGTAAAATAATGTTGTCACAAATTTCAGTATAAAATTTGTGTAAAGAAAAAACACGTTAGAAACACAAATAAACATAAATGTTTAAATTATAATCAGATTCAAAAACAGACAATTTGTCTAGAGAATTCGTTACCTCCAAAATGTGATGTTAAAGTTCAACAATCAAATTGAAAAACACGCAAAAAAGACGAAACATTAGAAAATTTATAAAACATCAGTACCACAAAATGTGATGCATCTAGACGATGTCATTTTCCTCCACACGATTTAACAAAACCCTTAACCCCAACAGCGGAGAGTCTGGTGCTGGTAAGACTGAGAACACGAAGAAGGTAATTGCGTACTTCGCCACCGTCGGTGCCTCCCAGAAGAAGGACCCCAACCAGGAGAAGAAGGGATCTCTTGAGGACCAGGTCGTCCAGACTAACCCTGTGCTTGAAGCCTTCGGTAACGCCAAGACCGTCCGTAACGACAACTCTTCTCGTTTCGTAAGTATATTTCACTTTTATAACTTTACCTTCTTAAAAGAACGTATTGATGAAAGTATTCGTAAATATTTTAGATACAAATTCTAATTTTATGAAATTTTAAGAATACTAAAAATATTTGAGATATTATTCACACTTCGAACTTTTCGAACGCAAATTGATAAAAAGTTTGATCAATAATGTTATTGTCTTCCTTCCCCAGGGTAAATTCATCCGTATCCACTTCGGCCCCTCTGGAAAACTGGCCGGAGCTGACATTGAGACCTGTAAGTATTTCAATATGTCGAGGTTAACGCTTCATATTTTTTCATTGATTCTGAAACACAATCCTAATAATATAAATGCGAAAGTTTGTTCAACCTTTAACCGGATCGAGATTAAACTTGGCACACATATGGGTTAGATCCTGGACTAGGACAAAAGCTACTTTTTACCGCAGGAAAATCTATATTTCCACGGTAAAATTCATTTAACGCGGGTGGAACCGCGGGCGGAAAGCTAGTTCGGTATATTTCGATGACACCTTAGTTATTAACTTGAAAGGCAATACTAAAGATAAAACTACGTATATCACTCCTGTAAAATGATAATCATAGAAAGATGTATCAAATTTAAATGTTCATTGAATACATTTTCTTGAATAAAAGTTTCCTCGTGGTCTACATTGACTTTGATGTTTCCTGATTCTAACTGATCGCCTCTGACCATCAGATCTGCTGGAGAAGGCTCGTGTCATCTCCCAACAGTCCCTCGAGCGTTCTTACCACATCTTCTACCAGATGATGTCTGGTGCCGTCGACGGTCTTAAACGTAAGTACACATGTCTCATCGACAACAACTTCGAGATTACTAGTAACTTTAAGATTAGTGAACTTATTGAAGTTAAATATGATAATGCAACAAAAGAAAACGTAATTGAGATACATCCTAAAAGTGTCATCATTGATTTCAAAAATATTGTATTTGGTATAAACTAAAATAATGCAGATCTATATAAGACACTTGTACTTATAATGTAATGATATTAAAGAACTTTTCCGAAGAAGGAAAGATGGATTCGCTAATAAATTGGATCTACTTCATACAAAATAGTAAGATGACCATTTTTGTATGAGGTGCGATGATTTTTTTTAGTAACTTTTTTTTAATAGAATGTTATATCTTGAGAAGAACATTTTGGTAAATTATTTGACCAATGCATATAAATTCTTAAAAATTATTTAATATTTACACCTAATGTAAGTTATTTTATTTTTAACACTGACTTAAGTACATTGACAAGTAATCATCACAATATACACACATACAGCCACACACACACAATCCAACCCCTTTGTGATTTTAACCTTGATTCCCATGTTTAGAGTTATGTATGCTGTCAAACGACGTATATGACTATCACATCATTGCGCAAGGAAAAACCACCATCCCCAATGTAGATGATGGCGAAGAGTGTGTGTTGACCGACGTAAGTCAAGCTTCCAAAGACAGAGGCTTAAAACGGAGTGGTGGAGTTTTATACTGCTTTCCGACTGGCGATCGGCTTACAAAAGATCCAAAAACCAAAACGAAAAACCAGTCGGAATATCTGGCCTATGAGCGGCACTAGATATTTTACAATAGTTTATAGTTATAGCTCCTATGAGGAACTTTTTAGTTTTGCCGTGTGTGTGATCTCTCTTCTACAAAACTGCACCAATAAACCAATGTGACTGTGATTGGTGTCGTTTTTATAGAGATCTGCATGTTGTCCAACAACATCAATGACTACTACATCGTGGCTCAAGGCAAGACTACGATTCCTAGTGTCGATGACTGCGAAGAAATGAGGCTTACCGACGTGAGTCCAGATATATGACAACTGGCTCATCTCATTCTCTCGTGCTCTCTTCATCTTTCTTCCTTTTGTTTGCTTCGCTTAAGGCTGCGCTACTCAGTCTATGCATGTGTATGTCAGATATTGGCTTGGTGATTACAGAGCAAACAATGCTAAGCAACCGCATCGGTGATTATCCTATCATTAGTCAAGGGAAGACTCGGATACCTGGGATCAACGACGGCGAAGAGTTCGAACTGACGGTCGTAAGTTCCGAACCTGCGCAAGGAGCGTGCGTCTTTGACTCAGATATCCATGAATTGATCCCTTTTCACCAAAATTTCTGACATACACGTGTTGGCAATGCCCGCTCCCTGCAAAAGTTCAGAGAAGGAATATTTTTGCACAGGTTTTGTTCACGGTTGTAAAACACGTACCCCAACCCAGCACAAGCACCCCCGCCGGGAACTAATCATGTATCGACACAGACAAGACACAGACAGTTAGGGTTTCGACAGCATTTTTAGGTATCCTGTTTTAGCGACGTAGATTTTTAACAAAATTATGGGCTTTATTCTCCAGAAAAATGTATGTTGTCGGATAACATCTATGACTACTACAACGTCTCCCAGGGTAAGATTACCATCCCCAGCATGGATGACGGCGAGGAAAGTACTTTGACCGACGTAAGTGGATCAGAAATTGAAGAAACCCCTTTTCTGATTTGTGGTTATTTATTAGTTCCAATCGATCCTGTCTGCTAGTTGGTAGAACAGTGGTCTCAATCACAAGTTGATAGAAGTCATTAAATTAAAGACATTAATGGACGATCAACTTATCCTCAAAAAAGAATATTTTGTAGTATGAATGGTAAATTAGAAACAAAATCCAATTAATGGACAGAAACACCCCACCATGTGTGATTTCCATTTTACCAGGTTTTTACCCATACCCAATTAGATTAAGTGAACCTCTACCATACTATCATTACGGGTTAGAAAAATCCACAGATCTGGATTAACCGCTCCATACCTATTACCCATTTTCCAAATTGTTTTACCCACGTTTTTACCCAAAATGAAAACCTGTGAAATTCCTTTCAGTGAACCTTGTGCACCATTTATTTTTACAGTGTTATTTGATACATATCAAAGCAAATAGTTAACGCTTTATTGCCACGACTAACTTTACTATTATAATTATTTATGCAAAATGTCAATGTTATTATTTTTCATTTACTTTCTCGCAAATTTCATTTAATTATCAGTAATATTTTAGTATTTTAACTCAACAGTAATAAAATCTAAAAAAAAAACTAGTTCTTTAACTATCAAATTTTAGCTGCTCCCGATACCGTCACATTCACGATGCTAATATGTATTTTGGTATTGTAGCAAGCCTTCGACATTCTTGGTTTCACCCAAGAGGAGAAGGACAACGTGTACAAGATCACCGCCGCTGTCATGCACATGGGCTCCATGAAGTTCAAGCAGAGGGGTCGTGAGGAACAGGCTGAGGCTGATGGTACCGAGGCAAGTATCATCGTTACTGACAAGTTTCAAATCATCGACATAAAATTTCATTTCATTTTCTGCGAAGTAAATGTCTCGCTTTGTTTCAGTTTTAAGGCTAAAATTTACACTGAAAGGCAAGAAATTTCTAACAAAATTAAGTACTTACCAATATTATAAGATTTGCCTCAAAATTTCGTTGTCATCACCATCATCATTCGCTTCCCTTTATCCCATTTATTAAGGGTCGTGGCAGTACGTTCTTTTCTTTTATTTTTCTTCCAATAAATCCTTTAAAATTTCGTTGTATTAACAAATTATTTACCTTCTATTGCAGGACGGTGAGAAGGTCTCCAAGCTCTTCGGTGTCGACTGCCAAGACTTGTACAAGGCGCTGCTCAAGCCCCGCATCAAAGTCGGTAACGAGTTCGTCACCCAGGGTCGTAACAAGGACCAGGTCGCCAACTCCGTCGGTGCCCTCTGCAAGGGTGTGTTCGACAGGCTGTTCAAGTGGCTCGTCAAGAAGTGTAACGAGACTCTGGACACCAAACAGAAGAGGCAGCACTTCATCGGTGTACTGGATATCGCCGGTTTCGAGATCTTCGACGTGAGTATCTTAGGCCGGCCAATCACTTAGGTTACCTGTACTTAAGTGGTTGACTAGTATAGCTTGTTCTAATTAAAGGAGAATCTGAAAAGAATTAAAATCTGTATTGAAGACTTCATCAGTTCCACCATGATAAAGATTCTTTCTTTAAATGAACGGGTTATAGGTACAACACACGAATTAATAAAAAAAATTATTACAGAAAAAATAGTACAATAACTTAGTTTAGTCTTAGTTTTAAGATTTTAGAATATAAAGAATTGTAAAATTTCAATTTCTTTGATAATAATGCATATTTATATTCATAGTACAACGGTTTCGAACAACTTTGCATTAACTTCACAAATGAAAAACTGCAACAATTCTTCAACCATCACATGTTCGTACTCGAACAAGAGGAGTACACGAGGGAAGGCATTCACTGGGAGTTCATTGACTTTGGAATGGACTTGTTAGCCTGCATTGATCTTATTGAAAAGGTACCCCAGGAGTGGGAAACCATCGGATGGCATCTAGTCACCCCTCATAGATCTATGTGTTTAGCTTAGTGTTCCAGCTTAGCGCTTAAAGAAATACCCGCAGACTAATACGGATTACATAGAATAGTATGTCTCTAACTGTTTTGACCTCTCCATTTATGTGATCTCCTATTGTTTATAAAAGTACAACGGTTTCGAGCAACTCTGCATTAACTTCACCAACGAGAAGCTCCAGCAGTTCTTTAACCACCACATGTTCGTACTCGAACAAGAGGAGTACAAGAAGGAGGGCATCAACTGGGCCTTTATCGATTTCGGAATGGACTTGCTCGCTTGTATCGATCTGATCGAGAAGGTAATAGTCGCGGGTGTCACTTGACCCGTCGACGCTGGGAGCCGAAGACGGAACACAACCTTTCCTCTTCGTCACGTCCACTGCGCAAGTAGAGACTGCGTAGCGGACCCAATCTATAATCTTATATCAGGAGTTACATATAGGGACCCCAACTATCTGCGGAAGATCCGTAGACCTTTTTTGTGTTAAACCCTTAACCTTCCACATGACTCATTTCCCTACAGTTCAATGGATTTGAGCAACTTTGCATTAACTTCACCAACGAGAAACTACAGCAGTTCTTTAACCATCACATGTTCGTGCTGGAGCAAGAAGAGTACCAACGCGAAGGCATCGAATGGACTTTCATTGACTTTGGCATGGATCTCCAAAATTGCATTGACCTTATTGAAAAGGTAGTTGGCGGTAAAGCAGCAA
This sequence comes from Scrobipalpa atriplicella, assembly GCA_029255725.1. Lineage (NCBI taxonomy): Eukaryota > Metazoa > Arthropoda > Insecta > Lepidoptera > Gelechiidae > Scrobipalpa > Scrobipalpa atriplicella. The sequence continues at coordinate 59,468 of JARACY010000501.1, read as the reverse complement.
TGAACGCTTGCATCACGCCACGTGGGTCCTTAAATAAACTTCATTCCATTTCCAACAGTCTATTATAGAAATAACTTTTGAAGAATTCCAATTGGCATAGAAATGGAACGTTTATTTGAGTGACTTAATCAATGCTCAACGCTCACTGTGTTTTGTGTGTATCTGTTGTGTGTCTCTCTTCTTAAACCTCGACACAGTCTTTCAAAGACACTTACACAACAACGGCATTCTGTTAATATTTAGTTGTTTAACAGAGAAATTAAATTCTTTTCCATGTCGCCGAGGCAGATGAACGGGTTCAATCAGCTTTGCATTAACTTTACGAACGAAAAATTACAGCAGTACTTTAACCATTTCATGTTCGTACTAGAGCAGGAAGAATATGAAAGGGAAGGGCTTCAGTGGACCTTTATAGATTTCGGTATGGACCTTCAGCCGACAATAGAGTTAATAGAAAAGGTATAAACGGCGATATTATTCAGCTTGAAGCTATAGGAGCGCATAAACAGCTTGCGGCTGAAGAGACCTCACCCGCAACTGCAAAAGTAAAGGCTGTAAAATTTTGGCTCCGCGGTAAAAGTAGTCAAAAAAATAATGCGAACGAAGCTTGCCGTCTTGCAGAACACGCGAAAGCAAAGCTATTGCAAAATGCTGTACATGAAATACTTTAGTCTTTGCACAAAGCTATCGCGAATATAATATTTCAATAAATACAGAATTACACTGCTGATATAATTGCACACAAAGCTAAGGGATTTGTAGTTAGAAAATAAAAATGTGTCCTTTCAGTAGGCTTATAAAGTAGGCTTTTCTAATATTTCACAATTTGTATACGTTGGCATATTATTTAATTTACTCGTAACGTAATAACAGCTTTTAATTGTATGAAGAAAAAAAACATTAAGTATAATAAAGTATCTGTAGGCCTAGCACACAAAATTAGCTTAATATATTTGCACCTCTATGCTGTTCAATAATTAAAATTGGTCACGCAATTTTTTATGGCACAGGTATAACTACACATTTTCTCTATCTGCATGGTGCTTTACAATATAACGCATAACCACTATTTAGTCCTATGTAAGAAGTCCATTTTCTGTCCCCCTTTCGGAAATTTTCTATACAATATTCAAAATTTAATTCTGTTTAATTCTTTCAGATTATTATTCAGGAGAATACTCCGAAACAGATATAGGTCTTATTTTATTCCTGTCAAAGTATTTTTTTTTTCAGTTCAGTAGAGTCGCAAAAAATCCATGCGGCCACTTCGTGTTCTAATCTTACTGGTACGTTTCCAGCCCATGGGTATCCTCTCCATCCTTGAGGAAGAATCTATGTTCCCGAAAGCCACTGACCAGACCTTCGTTGAGAAGTTGAACAACAACCACTTGGGCAAGTCGCCCCCGTTCTTGAAGCCCAAGCCCCCCAAGCCCGGTTGCCAGGCCGCCCACTTCGCCATTGGTCACTACGCCGGTAACGTAAGTATCTAGTACTTCACTATTTTTTTACAACCTTCATGTCATTTCGAATGGTAGGAATTATATGAATGTCCCATTTACTGAGGAGCAGCTTACTTTAATATGTCGTCAACATAATTCAAGGAATTGTATCTTCACGAACTTTGTCTTACCAACAATGCTTCCTTGTGAAACAGGTCGGCTACAACATCACCGGATGGCTTGAGAAGAACAAGGACCCCCTTAACGACACCGTGGTTGACCTGTTCAAGAAGGGATCCAACAAGCTGTTGGTAGAGATCTTCGCTGACCACCCTGGACAGTCTGGTGGTGCTGAGGCCAAGGGTACGTATCACAAACATCCTCCAAATGTCTAAGACTACAATGAAGTATTTAATGATTTTACTGAAGAAAGTATTTAAGGTGAATTGAATAATGATGAATCTAGCAATAGCAACGAGGACCAATAACCAGGTATCATGAGCTGTAGTTTTACTTCTGTAAACGTACCTACCTCACAACATTACACTTTTATTTTCATTTACCCACTGTGTAACAGAATACGAGTTACACGAACATACATTAACCTCATTGAGATACCGAAACACCAGATTCGCGAAAACTATACTCAAGCGAATTTGGGCCATTATCATAAAAATTCTCAACCATTTGTGATTAAAATCTTATATATTTACGAAAATATTATTCGATGCAATTAACAATATTTTTGACTCTTAATAACATAGGTGGCAAGCGCGCCAAGGGGTCTGCTTTCCAGACCGTATCATCACTCTACAGGGTAAACAGGAGTTCTTTTACAAAATCAGCTTCTGTGCCTTCTACGTCGCTTATCTGTCCGCGTCTATCAACTCGCTTACGGCTGACGTCTATACGGTCTATACCGACTTTCAAATTAACTATCTCACCAACCTACTCAATCATGATCACTTGAAACGTTGGTATAGTTTGAGCTAATTAGAGTCAGCCTTTAGCCTACGCTTTCACATTAATCTCTTGTTCATGTCCATGTCAGTCATATATGTTTTACAGCACAGCTCATGTCGCCAATGTCTCGCAGGTCTACGAGTATTGTAAACGTTCAATGTCTAGCAATATTGTGTTCGTCCAATACTAATCTTTGCTTGTTAATGTACGTTCTTAGGAGGGCGTGGTAAGAAGGGTGGTGGTTTCGCTACCGTCTCTTCCGCCTACAAGGTACAACAACGGTTCAGATTTATAGAGTTTTGGTTTTTATCATCTATCTTTGTAATGGCGTAGACAACTACTTGTGTGTAGATCTACGTCTTTTAAATCGTTGTTTTTTGTAGATGTTGATTAAAGGTTATACAGAAGTTACCTAATCACATCAAATAATTCCTACAGTGACTACCAAAATTAATATTAAGCACTTCCTCAAGTAGACGCACAAGTCTTACTGAACCTTAGCACAATACTATCAGCTGCAAAGTAAAACCTTTGAAAGGCATCTTTAGCTGCTGTGCGTATGATGTTCGCTACTTACATGTGTGATTTTTGTTTGTCTTTTAGTTTAACATAAAATGTGTTGTTTTCAATAAACAAATGTTCACTTTTTCATTACCTAAAATTATAAAACATATTTTTCATCTCATTTATGTGTTGCTTTGTGTAAAAAATATATGAATGAGCTCCATTATAAAACATGGAATAGCGTAATTCACAATATGCCAAATTAATTTCATAAAATCGCAATGCCAATCAAAGCTCTACGAAAATATTAAGATAATGCTTTACCAACGATACTAATGTATGCTCCAGAGAAATGCAATTTCTTGACTCTCCCTATGTGCCTACAGGAACAACTTAACAACCTGATGGCTACCCTAAGGTCTACCCAGCCTCACTTCGTCCGTTGTATCATCCCCAACGAGTTGAAGCAGCCTGGTAAGTTCTCTATCATTCTTATAAAAAATCTCGGTTAAACAAGATGTAAGGGCAGTGTACTGAAAATTGAAAGGGATTGCTTAATCAACGAAACTGAACAACTTTCACAACGACAATCTTCTGAAGAATTTATTTGTAAAACTTGTTCAGTTTCGTTGACTGAGCAACCCCTTTAAGTTTTAAGGACACCGTATACCCTGACCTTATTCAGCAAATCATTACCTTCCTCGAGATGATCTCTAAGAATTTTAGGCTGACCCCGTGACTTTGTCCTCCAGGTCTCATCGACTCCCACCTTGTGATGCACCAGCTCACCTGTAACGGTGTGCTTGAAGGCATCCGTATTTGCCGTAAAGGTTTCCCCAACAGGATGGTCTACCCTGACTTCAAGCTCCGGTAAGATTCCAACACCTACTTGAACTATTTTAGGATACAGATTAGACATCTGTTTACGAAATCGAGTCATCAAATTAGTGTTTTATTTAAAATTTGAATGTTTTGACGTGACTTATAATAATTTCTTATGCTAAGTTTATTTATACGAAAATTCTTTTAGATCTGGAATGTTCAACATATATTTTATTCTGGTAGTGCAGCTGACTGCTGACGTCATTTCGTACAGTCATGCAAACATAGCCGAAACATAATCTAAATTTAATTCGAAGGATGAACACTTAGCTGTTTCACACCTTGTATCTGAATTTCAAAACTTCATACTATTTTAAGATTAGGTATATCAGGTCTATTGATGTATAAGGTTTCAATAATGACCGATTTATTTTATAAACAGTTACATGATTCTTGCACCAGCCATCATGACTTCAGAAAAAGATCCTAAAGAGGCAGCTAGAAAGTGTTTGGAGTCTGTTGAACTAGACCCTGAGAGCTATCGTATTGGTCACACAAAGGCAAGATTATATGACAATGATAAATACCATCCTAGAATGGAGTTAGCACGAGTAGATATCCAATGATGCTCTAAAGAATAGAGTATTCAATCCCGATTTGAATACCCACACCACAACCATATCTTGTCAATAATGAATGCCCCTATCAAACAGTTTTTGAAATTCCTACCCACATTTTATACGATGTACATTTAGATTTTACATATGTCAGTAAATAATCTAGACACAATCCAATAGTCACTACCAGTTGTCCTAAAAAGAATATAAATTTTAAGATTTCCTTATTCGGCCCCATGTGTTACCTATTCCAACTTTTACCTCGTATTATACCTATATTATGACCTTTTATGTACACTCCCTCATTGTGTGGATTTTGATATGTAGTTACAAGATCCTGGCCCCTCAAGCTGTCGACAAGGAAACCGATCCTAAGAAAATCGCTCAAGTCATCCTGGACGCTACGGGTCTTGACCCTGAATCCTACCGTCTCGGTCACACCAAGGCATGTCCTCTATTCCGTAGTTAGAAGTTTGGTCGAGAGTCAGAGGCTTTAGTTTTATAAGCTTATCAAATTCGCAGCACCTTTAAGGACTGGTGTGGTAATTTGACCTTTGATTTAGCAGCTTTTCCACGGAGCCCCAGCTACTTGGTTCCCGTTTGTTTTTTTCTCTATTCCTCCTTCCCCTACAAGACACACATACATGGTTGTTATTTCCTATGCTTATCCAACGCAGATACAAAATTCTGTGCCCGGCCCAGCTTAAAGAACCCATTTCTGCTGAAAAAGCCACCGAGAAAATTCTCGAAAGTACCGGCTTGGATTCGGAGTCCTTCCGAATGGGCAAGACCAAGGTAGACACGCATGTCACACACACTACACAATACTAACTTCTCTAAATATCTATTGCATGCTCTAATGTGAAGTGTTATTCTTATGTGTTGTTATCTGTATCTCTATAGAATCTAACAACATTTTAATTATTATTATGACCAATTTTATAAGTTTTATGTGTAATCAATATTATTTTTATACTCTTATTTATTTATGAAACTCACATCTCCATGTGGACTAAATTTTCTTTGATTTATTGGAATGATTAATATAAAATTTTGCTGATGTATAAAAATTTTGCTACCATTGATGTCCGCACATTATGAGGGTTAGTTGTAACCATGACTTGTGCGAATAGGTGTTCTTCCGTGCCGGAGTCCTGGGTCAGATGGAGGAGTTGCGTGACGACAGGCTGTCCAAGATCATGTCCTGGCTCCAGGCCTACATCCGTGGTTACCTCTCCCGTAAGGAGTTCAAGAAGATGCAGGAACAGAGGTGACATATTATCATCATTATTTCATAACGTCCTTTTGATTTTTATTTTTGCAAACTACTTGCCCTTCCATAAGTAGGTCACAAACTTTCACTGTCATTCTGATCAGATTTTTTTTATAAAATGAAGTCCAATATCTTGTCTTTAATATGATATTTTTTCAAGAAATTAAAAATATTTAGCAAAATTTTGATCTTTTTTAAGTAATTTTTTTTTGTCCTAAAGGGTCTCCCTCCAAGTTGTCCAGCGCAACTTGCGCAAATACCTGCAGCTCCGCACCTGGCCCTGGTGGAAGTTGTGGCAGAAGGTCAAGCCTCTCCTCAACGTCAGCCGTGTCGAGGATGAGCTCGCGGTACGTATCCATCAACGCCACTTACCTGATTAAAATGATTAAGCACTGACCCAATAAATATATCGGCGCATGATTCAGGAACGAAAATAGTTTCGGCCGCGCCCACCTGACGGTTACGTGACACCGCAGCACCTGCCGCGGCAGCCGAGTCCATTTCTGGACTCCCCCCCTTTCCAGCGCGCGCGTTTTTCCTAACACAAAGTAGCGTGCGGGGGCGCCTCGCTGGAAATCTCCAGCGCTCAGTAGTGCGGCGGTCGGCGGCGCGCGCACCCTCAACGAACGAACACATTCCTCTAACATTTAATGTTTTCAATATGACGGACGTCGTGGTGTCGGTGTGGGACGGAGTGGATAAAACTGATGTGATGTTACAGAAACTCGAGGAGAAGGCCGCCAAGGCCCAGGAAGCCTTCGAGAAGGAGGAGAAGCTGCGCAAGGAGCTGGAGGTGCTCAACGCCAAGCTGCTCGAGGAGAAGACCGCTCTGCTGAGCTCTCTTGAGGGAGAGAAGGGCTCTCTGGGAGAGATCCAGGAGCGCGCTGCCAAGCTGCAGGCGCAGAAGAACGACCTGGAGGCCCAACTCAGGGTGAGTTCATTCAAGTTTTTTATAATTTCTATCTCAGGAAAATTGAAATATCCCTTAATGAATTCTTATAAAAAGTGTGCAATGAAATCAAAAGTAGTTTTGCAACTACCGGAACATAATAAATAATGTGTACATTAAGTAGCATCCCACTTTTATCAGAAGAAATAGTAAAAACCTTTAGCTCGAAATTAAATATACTATCAGGATACGCAAGGCAAACATTAAAGATATTATTGGTTGCCTTACTTCTAGCCAATAAAGATATTATGATTATGAACATTATAATTAAATATTAGGTATGCCCATTAGATAAATAAAATGCTATATCAAAAAATTAAGGACTAATAAAAAAAAAACTCTAAAATGAGATAGCACAAATCTCATCCGTGGCACAATAAATAAATAAATCACGTTCATAAATGTTTTACCTAAATAAATACACTAGTAGTCCTACGGGAATTTCGCTTTCTAGCATTCATAAATATCAGGATATTTTGGACTCTATCAGGATTATATCCGTTGTGAAACTACCGGAACAGAAATAGCAACAGGAAATCTAGGTCATTAGGACTCAGCTCACCTGTTGTGCCAGTCAATTAAAGAGCATCAGATCAAATGAATTGCTGTTATAAAAATACTGACCTGATGTTATGTTACTATCCAAATAAGTAGCCAAGCCAAAGAAACAGTTTAGCGAAACATCCCACTGCGTGTTTCCCTTAACGTGATTCTTTAAATAAACATGGATTTGTTTATTCGGGAAATAGTTTGAACTCGGGTTAAAAATAAATTGCACGTCTGCAACTTACACAGTTTATTGCAAAACATTAATTGTGCTATTACGTGCGGATAGACAGGAAGCAGACACCTCTTACCTAACCACCGATCATCTACCGATATTATCGAAACTGACTTTGCGTTTTCGTGCAACAGGACACCCAGGACCGCCTCACCCAGGAGGAGGATGCCCGCAACCAGCTCTTCCAGGCTAAGAAGAAGCTGGAACAGGAGGTCTCTGGCCTGAAGAAGGACATTGAGGACCTCGAACTGTCCGTCCAGAAGTCCGAGCAGGACAAGGCCACCAAGGACCACCAGATCCGCAACTTGAACGATGAGATCGCCCACCAGGATGAGCTCATCAACAAGCTCAACAAGGAGAAGAAGATGCAGGGAGAGACCACCCAGAAGACCTCCGAGGAGCTCCAAGCCGCCGAGGACAAGGTCAACCACCTCAACAAGGTCAAGCAGAAGCTCGAGCAGACCCTCGACGAGCTTGAGGACTCCCTCGAGCGCGAGAAGAAGCTCCGCGCTGACGTTGAGAAGCAGAGGAGGAAGGTTGAGGGCGACCTCAAGCTCACCCAGGAGGCCGTCTCCGACCTCGAGCGCAACAAAAAGGAGCTCGAACAGACCATCCAGCGCAAGGACAAGGAGATCTCTTCCCTCACCGCCAAGCTCGAGGACGAACAGTCCCTGGTCAGCAAGCTCCAGAAACAGATCAAGGAACTGCAGGCCCGCATCGAAGAGCTCGAAGAGGAAGTCGAATCCGAACGCCAGGCTCGCGCTAAGGCTGAGAAGCAGCGCGCCGACCTCGCCCGCGAACTCGAGGAGCTCGGTGAGCGTCTCGAGGAAGCCGGTGGCGCCACCTCCGCCCAGATCGAGCTCAACAAGAAGCGTGAGGCTGAGCTCAGCAAGCTGCGCCGTGACCTCGAGGAGGCCAACATCCAGCACGAGTCCACCCTCGCCAACCTCCGCAAGAAGCACAACGATGCTGTTGCCGAGATGGGCGAGCAGCTCGACCAGCTCAACAAGCTCAAGGCTAAGTAAGTATTAGTCACTTTTAATGCCCCATAAAATTAAATCGATTTAATTCGTAATTTCCTCAATTTTAGAGCACATTTGCAAGTTTTATTTTACTATGTTAAAAATCTGGAAGTCTGGCAAATACGTGACTCAGCTGCGAATCTATAAATAGAACAGTATTTGAAATCCGATGTAAGCAGTTGTGTAGAGTTTACTGAAGCAGTTATTTACTTTAATGTGATGCGAATCCAGGGCTGAACATGACCGCGCTTCTACCTACAACGAACTTAACAACACGCGTGCGGCTGTTGATCAAGTCGCGAGGGAGAAGGTAACACGTCGCCTTAAGGGGCATGTGTATGCCTGGGTGACCCTTGCATGGACCCTCACACAACACACGACACAAAACAATGTGAAATTGAGGTCCTATTTAGGATTTTAAGATTCATCCCCCCTTCGCCATGTGGACAGGCAATGAACTAAAACTTTTGTGTAAATTCTATTCAGGGCTGAGAAAGAGCGCTCTCAATACTTTAGCGAAGTCAATGACCTTCGTGCCGGTCTCGACCACTTGTCCAACGAAAAGGTACAAAAAGATGGAGAATATGTTTGGCCTCGCTGGACATACCGCTACGCTACCGCTTCGCAGCTTATCAAAAATTATGCCAAAAAGAATAGATGAAACACAAACTTTACCACACATCACTAATGACCCAAAGAATTGGAATTTAACCAGCTAACCTAGAAAATTTTACCATCCATACAATAGCATAGCACAAAAGCTAAACTGCTTTCGTGTGATTGTATAACAACGTGTTGTCAAAATAAATTAGAAATAAGATCAAAATTATAATACACTAATAATAGAAATTTTAATATAATGAGAAAGCATGAATAATTAATTTGTGTCATAATAATTTGATCAAATAACAAAACTTGTCTTATCACAACTAAGAACAAATATTTATTTTTTTTCGAAATGAAATTAATTATGATGAGAACTAAACGAAAGTTAACATACAGGAATAGTATCATCTTACTAACCTGAAAAAAATATATATAATTTTTTATAGTTTTCAATAAATCCTCAAAACAAAAGATCAACAAAACAACATAAACATTTCCACATTTCTACTTAATACATCCCGGAAAGATCCGTCTGATGACGAATTCATTCGTTGGACCGATCTGTTTACTAAAGCTTCAAACTAACACAAACATTTAAAACAGGCATCCCAGGAGAAGATCGTCAAGCAGCTCCAGCACCAGCTCAACGAGGTTCAGTCCAAGGCTGACGAGGCCAACCGCACCCTCAACGACCTGGATGCCGCCAAGAAGAAGCTGTCCATCGAGAACTCCGACCTGCTCCGCCAACTGGAGGAGGCCGAGTCCCAGGTGTCTCAGCTCTCCAAGATCAAGGTGTCGCTCACCACCCAGCTCGAGGACACCAAGAGGCTCGCCGACGAGGAAGCCAGGGTGAGGATTCTATATCAATCGATACAAGATCTAACGGAATAGGAATTTTAAAGTTGAACAAGGTTACTAATGATTTTTTTTTTGCCAACAGGAACGCGCCACCCTTCTTGGCAAGTTCCGCAACTTGGAGCACGACCTGGACAATATCCGCGAACAGGTCGAGGAGGAAGCCGAAGGCAAGGCTGACCTCCAGCGCCAGCTCTCCAAGGCCAACGCCGAGGCCCAGCTGTGGCGCTCCAAGTACGAGTCCGAGGGCGTTGCCCGCTCCGAGGAACTCGAGGAGGCCAAGCGCAAGCTCCAGGCCCGCCTCGCCGAGGCCGAGGAGACCATCGAGTCCCTCAACCAGAAGGTCGTTGCCCTCGAGAAGACCAAGCAGCGCCTCGCCACCGAGGTCGAGGACCTGCAGCTCGAGGTTGACCGCGCCACCGCCATCGCCAACGCCGCCGAGAAGAAGCAGAAGGCGTTCGACAAGATCATCGGCGAATGGAAGCTCAAGGTCGACGACCTCGCCGCCGAGCTCGATGCCAGCCAGAAGGAATGCCGCAACTACTCCACCGAACTGTTCCGTCTCAAGGGTGCCTACGAAGAAGGCCAGGAGCAGCTCGAGGCTGTTCGCCGCGAGAACAAGAACCTCGCCGACGAAGTCAAGGACCTCCTCGACCAGATCGGAGAGGGTGGCCGCAACATCCACGAGATCGAAAAGGCCAGGAAGCGCCTGGAAGCCGAGAAGGACGAGCTCCAGGCTGCCCTCGAGGAGGCCGAAGCCGCCCTCGAACAGGAGGAGAACAAGGTTCTCCGCGCCCAGCTCGAGCTGTCTCAGGTCAGACAGGAGATCGACAGGCGTATTCAGGAGAAGGAAGAGGAATTCGAAAACACCCGCAAGAACCACCAGCGTGCCCTCGACTCCATGCAGGCTTCCCTCGAAGCCGAGGCTAAGGGCAAGGCTGAGGCCCTGCGCATGAAGAAGAAGCTCGAGGCCGACATCAACGAGCTCGAGATCGCTCTGGACCACGCCAACAAGGCTAACGCTGAAGCCCAGAAGAACATCAAGCGTTACCAGGCCCAGATCAAGGACCTCCAGACCGCCCTCGAGGAGGAACAGCGGGCCCGCGACGACGCCCGCGAACAGCTCGGCATCTCGGAGCGCCGCGCCAACGCCCTCCAGAACGAACTGGAAGAGTCCCGCACCCTCCTGGAACAGGCCGACCGCGCCCGCCGCCAGGCCGAACAAGAACTCAGCGACGCCCACGAACAGCTCAACGAGCTGGCCGCACAGAACGGCTCTCTGTCCGCTGCCAAGAGGAAGCTCGAGTCCGAACTCCAGACCCTCCACTCCGACCTCGACGAGCTCCTCAACGAGGCTAAGAACTCCGAAGAGAAGGCTAAGAAGGCCATGGTCGACGCAGCTCGCCTCGCTGACGAGCTCCGCGCTGAACAGGAACACGCCCAGACTCAGGAGAAACTCCGTAAGGCTCTCGAGCAACAGATCAAGGAGCTGCAGGTCAGGTTAGACGAGGCTGAGGCTAACGCGCTCAAGGGTGGCAAGAAGGCTATTCAGAAGCTCGAACAGAGGGTACGAGAGCTCGAGAACGAGCTCGATGGCGAACAAAGGAGACACGCTGACGCCCAGAAGAACCTCCGCAAGGCCGAAAGGCGCATCAAGGAGCTCACCTTCCAGGCCGACGAGGACCGCAAGAACCACGAACGCATGCAGGACCTGGTCGACAAACTGCAGCAGAAGATCAAGACCTACAAGAGGCAGATTGAGGAGGCTGAAGAGATCGCCGCCCTCAACTTGGCCAAGTTCCGCAAAGCACAGCAGGAACTTGAGGAGGCTGAAGAGCGCGCCGACCTCGCTGAACAGGCCATCAGCAAATTCCGCGGAAAGGGACGCGCAGGATCCGCCGCGAGAGGAGTCAGCCCGGCGGTAAGTTTTCATCCTTACTCCAATCAATAATAACAAGCCTTTAGAAAAATTCTCAAAGCTGTGCTGTGACACTCAGTCACATAATACCAGGCTTTTAGTATCAGTAGATTTATTATGAGCACTCTTAGAAACTAAACTGTAATTCTTTCGTTCAGGCGTCCGTTAAAGGGCGTCCCTAAATCAGCACTGGAGTTCTATGTAAGTTGGGATCTTGCACCCCAAACGCACCCAGGAGCGATGTTGTCCTCTTAGTACCACAATAATTATAGAGAATTCATCCCGTTCTACTTAATTACCTTGTATAATAAATTGTCCGGCATGTGTAGTCCCATTCTCTGCACAAATTCCAACGTTCTATTTCGATCCTGTTGGAATTTCATCAGAGTTTAGCCACACCACACTGCATGTAATCTTAAGGTACTATTTTTAGTTGGACTGCACGCAACAGCTCAGCAGCAACAGGTGTAAATAAAAAACTATAAGATGAACACTGTGGCAGACGCAATTTTCTTTTGTTTTCTTTAGGAATAGCATCTGTCACAGTGATTATCTTACAGTTGTTCGTGTTTACCTGCTGCTGCAGTCTGCTGTTGTTGCTGCCTGCATCCAACTTGGAATAGTCCCTTTATGCTTGATGATGAAGGGTGTATTCTAATGGTGGTTTTCGCTTTGCAGCCCCAGCGTACGCGCCCTGCCGGCCTGGACGGTTTCGGCACCTTCCCACCAAGGTTCGACCTTGGCGCGCACGGTGAAGATTTCTAAACGTTCCACTAAAAAAACACAAAACGGACTGTACAGATTTTTCGTTCAAAATGTAACTTTTTTTATACATAGCAGTTGAACGTGTTACGCGATTGTGCAACGAGAAACTGTAAATTTTTTAAACCAACAAAAAAATATACACTAGTAATCTAATCTTTTTACGAAAGGCTATTTTGTAATTGTTGATATTTATTTAATATTTATATAATTTATTACCGCGGATATGTATCGAGTGGTCGAGGAGGGAGATGTGCGCAGGCGCCGCGTTCTCAGAGACACGCCCACCAACCCGACACCGGCGCGCGCACACTCGCTCCCCGAGTGCAATAAAGCGATATCGTTGTCATAAAATATTACCAAAGACTTTTTATTTACTGCTACCCACCCTCTTCTGCCCCAAAAATATTGAAATGCACAAAATTAAAATATAGGTAATACAAAGGAACATTCATTACCAAACCATAAAAAAATTAAACCAAACTAAAACAAAGAAAAACATAAACATAAAGTCTAAGCAAGTAGTATACAAGCCCTTTAATTACAAAATAATAATTTGACAAGTTAATGATTACCAAGCACTCAGGGGCACACAGAAAAATGGGGTTAGCACAAAGAAAAATAAATATAAATATTTGTACCTACTATATCATCCATGTATAAACTCAGCAGCTGAGACAGTAACGCAGGAAAATAAACGCCTACAATACTTTCAAATTTAATATTTATTGCATTTTTGAAAAACAGAAGCCCGGATGGTGTAGTGGATAGGGCCGCGGCCTTCTGTGCAGGAGGTCGTGGTTCGAATCCCACCAAGTACCAATGTGTTTTTCGGTTTTCGAATTTCATATGTACGTTTATTCGGCGCTTTTACGGTGAAGGAAAACATCGTGAGGAAACCTGCACACACCTACGAAGACATTCAAAGGTTGTGTGTAACCTAATCTAGGATTGGGTCTGGTTTCCCTTCTGGGTTGCGGAGGTCAGATGGCAGTCGCTCTGTGTAAAAACCAGTACCCTCGTTCAATCACCTATATTAGGTAGCCGACCCCGAGAGATACGGGAAAAAGGCTAGGAAGATGATGATGAATTTTTGAAAAACATATTTACAATCTTACAAACAATAACTTACACCTTCAAGCTAAGAGAGTTACACTATCATCATAACCAAAATAAAACCACAGCCAAATGTGCCAACAGCACCAAACTAAGTCCATGAGAAAACGCAGCATCAGTCAAAACGTCAGGCACAGGGTAGCTCAAGTTGCAGAAGTTCAGGTTAGCGCTCTTGAAGGGCTGGAAGATCTCCTGGAATCTTTCCCAGGTGCAACCTTCGAGGGGACAGAGCTCGGTGGGCTTTTCTCCAATGAAGAGCTGGACACGGTAGGTCTGGTTGCCAGATTTTTCACAGCTGGAAACATAGAGGAGAGTAAACATGTATGCATTAGGAGCGGGATACAATTTATTAAAAAGGCAAGGGTGTGGACTAGGCTGTATGTTACATTGTCTTTGCGTGCAATAGTTTCCTATTGTTCCACTGAGGGCGCCGTGGTCACTCTAATGTCGTTTCTCGGTTAGGCTAGTCCTGCAATGTAAGTTCGTGCAAATATATTGAATACTAAGAACTTCTCGTCGTTATTTATTATTAGTTATAGTAGCCCTAACCGCCCAAGAATTATCTTCAATTTCGGGATCTTAATTTGCAGTGAAGAAATAATTAAAGAAGCTCTAAAAATCTGCGATACGAATATAAGATACCACATAAATTAGGTAAAATTAAGCACGTCTTAATGTCATAAAATCCAAGTATACAAGCAATTAAAAATATAGTGATTAGGAGGATAACGATCTTACACCAGCGGTCTGACAGACAAAGACAGGGAAAAGTGGAGTAGACGAAACCAGAAAACGGACCATAGCACGAAAACTATAGGCAGAAGGGAGATAATTCTTTGTCGATATGTTACAGCCATAGTGATTAATTAGCTATTATACATAATGACTGGTCATTATATATAATAACCAAATTGACCAGACAATGTGATAAATTAATCACTTTATCCGGATACTATTCATAATAGCTGGTCGAAGTTAGTCAAAGTAATAAATACGGTTTAACTGACTGAGCGACGCGTTGGAAGCATGGTCCGTAATGTGTCCTGAGGTCCAACTAAGACCAGTACCAGATAAACTTGAGTCGCAAAGAGCATGGGATGACCTAGTTCCCTAAAAAACTAACCTAACCTAACCTAACCTATACCCACTTGTTTTATTACATTATCCAAGTCTTCAAAGATATTATATATAATAGCTGGTTAAAGTGATTAATTCTGTGTCATTTATCACTTAATCTAAATTGAGCAGACATTATAAATAATGACCAGAAATTATATATAATATCTAGATTAATCACTTTGGCTGTAACATATATACTAATTTAAATTTTGATAGGACTAGCATTCATTGCTTACAAGGATATTTTTAAGAGAATGATAAATTAAAAAGAACTCACCGATTCAACACAGCCATCAAGTTAATGGACTTGGCTCCCATATAGCTGGATCTCCACAACCTGTCATCGTTCCTTTGCCCTCCGTTCAAAGGCTCAGCGTCCTTGTAGAGTCCCAGAGCACACCAGACCATCTCCATCATGGTGTCATGGGAGAAGTAAGAGACCACCTTCCTGCCTTGGCCCTGGACAGCTGCTTCGAAGTTCTCGATGAGATCTTTTAGAGGAGGCCCACCCAAGCGTACGTTTACCTGGAGAAAAAGGGGAGGGTAAAAATGATATCAATACAATGCAGGAGATATTTTGATTGCGATTTAACTTTTTTTTTCTTGCTTTTTGCTGTTACATCTTGACTTTTCTGAAGTCTTCCCTGTGTTGTCAAGACTATTCACCAAGACAAGACACAGTATCATTCGTTTAAGGATCGCTACTGCATCTCTCACAGGCATACTACATTGGTGGGAATATAACATCCAAACTTACCCAAGACCCATAACCATTCCTATAGTAATGCCTGACATCATCTCTGTAGTCAAGTACAACCAACTCTTCATCAGTGAAGACAGAGCACCAAGGAGACCGGTATGACACATCCCAGGATCTGTAGAATCGGCAGCTCTCGTAGAACGAGTAGATATCAGCTTCTGTTAGTTGGTAGGTGATTCCGAGGCGCTGTTGGACGGCATGTTTTATCTACGAAGAAAATAGAGAAAGCAATTTACCGTGGCTTAAAAGTTGAAGGTTTCTTTAGTCAGTGGTTCCTTGGGGAACGTTGATCTGTTTCATAGGGTAAGTTCACACTCTAAAGTTTAGACAGCAATTTTTTTTAACTTCCGGAATTATATCATGATAAGAAATATTTGCCATAAGCAATCTAACTATGATAATGATAAGAAGTAGGAAAAGATAACTTACGAACTGATAATCAGCAGATTGTTCTAAATCTTCGACCGCCTGAGATACAATCGGAGCACTTTTCACCAGCTGTTGATATCTCTCGCAGTTCTGGTAGGTCTAATAAAAATAATAATAAAACATTCGATATTAACTCCATTATCTTCCTATATTAATCTAAAATATTTCTAATTTTTATCAAATATATTCTCTGTTTCGAATCAAAAATTTGCAGCTTCAACCTCTTTCTGTGTTTTTCTATGGTCTCTCATTCTATTTTTGTAGACCTTGACATTGGTAGCAATTCATAGTTGTAAAAATCACGATTTAACTAAAATAAGTCTATACCTGTCATTTTCTATCACGAGATAACAGAAAGAGACGGCAATCATTTTAGTCAAGATTTAGTTAAGTTGTGCGCTCTACGAATCGATAGCATTATACCTTTGCTTTGTTGTTTGTTATCAAATAAGTACGTACTCTGATCTGAAGCGTTTACACAACAATCTACTTACTAATATACCTATACATTTTGTTGCAACTTAAGTATTGCTACTTGTTGCGAACCGATATCAGAATGATCAGTTACGTATGAAAACCTTGTATGTGAATTGGATATTTCTCTCTCTATTGTTTTATATTGCTATCTCTTTCTTCCTTTACAAAATGACTATTGGTGAAGATGTATTTTTCTATCGTGTTGAGAAAATATAAGTTTTTAACAGTTCTAAGTAAGTTTCATTACTTTACTCAGCCCCGCCAGAGCCCAGTTCTTAACACTACTTATTTCACTACAATCAGGTCAGCTGTAGACAAGACACTAAATACTTTTTCTTCTCTAACTTCTCTTCATAATATATGGGTCAAGATTCAAAATACGCGTTAAGTAAAATCTTGCTAATTTAAATATAAATCACATAATTTATGGTCTACTTACCCTAACAACATCTTCAACTTCTCTCACACCATCAATAGGTAGAGTCAGATTCGTCCCATCAGTCAACCCATGGACAAACGCCATAGCACTGGTGATAGTTCTCTGCTCATTGGTAGGCCGAAAGTAGTAGTCAATGGCAGTTCCATTGAGAAGTTCAGGGTAAGCGGCTTTGACCCTTGTGCCGATGTCATAGAGTTCTTCATAACCGACGCCAGTGAGCTCAGACTGGGCGGCTTCGAGGGTTGTGTTCCATACGAATTTGCGGAATTGATCGATGTCCTATAAATAAAGTTTGAATTTTAGTACAGTCAGAACTGTTTGAACTATTATAGTGATTTAGATATTCTGTATCAAATCAAGGATGGTAGAAATGATCACGTAAAGCTCTCAGGATCAGATCACTATTACATTACATACACATACACAAATCACGCCTTTATCCCTAGAGGGGTAGGCAGAGCAAAAACGACCTAAACAAAAGTCGTTCCGCCACGTCTGACAAGTTTTGAGGGTTATTAGAGATGATAATGTATATTGCTATAGTGACAGGTTGTCAGCCCATCGCCTATAAATTGCAATACACTTAAACCCTCGAATCCTAAGGGATTTTTACAGCATGCTCGAGTCTGGTTGTCTGGTTTTTACAGCATGCCCGGGAGGAGATGCAGCTGGCACATTCTATGTTTTTCTATCGCTCCCAGTCCAGCATGGAAGAACTATTACATTAACCTTATGTAAATACATTTCTTGACCTAATAATACTTGCTCATACCTAAATCCTAAATCTAATAATAATTATGTAGACAACCTTGTAAAATCTAAGGAAAATTATAAAGAAAACCTTGTATTTGACAAAAATATTGTATTGTACACAGCATGCATAATCAATTAATTACCTACCGCAGATTATACCGAAAAAGTAACACTGACGAGTAAAACAACCTTAACAGCCGCACTTAAAAACATTGACATCCAGTGGCGAACAGCTTAAGTACTTTAAGTTGTTATTTTAATAACAGATTTACGAATAATCAAAACACAAGGCTCAAGTTTCCCGTATTTTTCCGTCAATTTGAAAAACTTAAAATCTGAAGGATGAGCTCACTCGACACTCGTTTAAAATTTGTCTTAAATTATTTTGTGTGCGCAAATTTTCACACAGTAGATGATGATGCTGAACTGGGAGTGATAGAAGAACATAGAATGTGCCAGCTGCATCTGCTCCCGGGAATGCTGTAAAAATCAGCTAAGGGATTCAAGTCCTGTCACTATAGCAATGTACAGATCTATCTGGAATAACCCTCAAAACTTGTCAAACGTGGCGAAACGACCTGTTTAGGTCGTTTACGCTCTGCCTACCCCATTATGGATAAAGGCGTGATTATATGTAATGTAGATGATGATAAAAAAAACATAGTATTCATTTTAAAGGCAATGTAAAATAAAATTGAAATAAAATGTATTAAATATACCGTCTTAAACCTTCCCGATTGAAACGTAATAATTTACATGAAAAACAAGCTATTATCCTTCTCACTTAAACAGCGTATCAAAATTGATTATTTCCGCTCGTCCGTGTCAGTGCATGTTTTCTATTCGTAAATAATTAATAGCAATGTATTAGGTACTAGACCAGTCAGTCAGTGCTTGGAATACGCAGGTAAATAATTATGCATTTTTTAAAAATATTTCTGTATTTCCTCCATGCTAAAAAACGTACGTGTTACGTGCTAATGAACGTGCCTAAAAAAATGCCGCAATTTGGCGAATGGTGTTCTCGTGTTCAAAATTTAAAAAGACGACATCTATCAAAATCAGTCCAACATCGCTGGACAGGACAGTCTTGATGTTCAAAATTTAAAAAAGACGACATCTATGAAATCTGGTACAACGTTGCTAGAGAGTTTTTTTTTAATTTGAGAATCCGTAAATGTCCAACTTTTCGTATTGTTGTTTCGTATGGAACATGACTATTTCTATGCATATTTGAGAAAAAAATATGTATGTTATGTATGATGATGATGTATATAAACCTGACCTGAGCACACAGCTTGCTCCTCCATTCATCATACGCGGCTACAATTTGGTCCTTCAGACTGGCAATATTTTTCATGTCCTCAGTGACGCTTTTTCCTGGATTCCTGTTGCCATGGCGGTGTAGAGACCAGAAACTGACTGCTTCGCAACCTTAAACGTCATCAATGAAAGAAGACTGGCTCAAAAGGACAAGAATCCAGAAAAACAATATAAAAAAAAAGTTTTCTATAGTAGTTTATTTCATTAAATTGATTTTTATATAAGGTTTAACGAAAAAATATTAGCACAGGTGATATACCATGCGATGCAGTAAACAATGTTGGTACTCACTCATCAAATAAATGGTACCAGTCTGTTCTGTACTTGACAACATTGGAAAATAAAATAATTTGGGTAAAATGTGAGATAAGTAAGAAGGTAATTTAAAAATCTTAGCTTTACATTTCTAAAAGACACTTAAGTTTATAATTGCTTGTATATTTTTTAATAAAAACCAATAAGATTTACCTAATCAGAACCTGTTCTTATCCCAATATATGCAAATGAGTACATTAAAAAGTAAATTAAACTTACCTTGAGGCCTCTGGAAGTCACGTAAGTCGCCTCTGACAGCGTCATACGGGGTTTTTGACCCGAACAGTTGGTAACCACATCGGTTGTTCCAGTAGCACCCGAAATTATCACTGGATTCCAATGAACTAGCGTTTATTTGGCCCAAAATTAAAAAAGAAAGTAATATTTTTAAAAGCATCTTTGTTGTTTAGCCCTCAGTTTAGCCGGCCAGTTTCTGTTTTTTATGTTTTTTTTTTAAAATAAGAATAAAATCAAAGAGTTACACAAACTTTTTTGTGACCAATTTATTTTACACAGAGTATTTTTTTAATACTGATATTTTATTAACATCACAAAAAAAAATTAAATAATTTTTTTAGGAATTAGCACTTGCTATTTTTTTTCTTTAATTCTAATTTTAACTTTTTTTATTATTATTTTAGTTTAAGTCCTAAGCCAGTCTTATCCCGTGTGATGTAATATTGTCACTAAACCTGAATTTAAGCAATGACATGCACGCGCGTGTGTGTAAGGCAGCGGCCACATGCACACTAACGGGATTTATGTTTGATTTTACGAACAAACTGTCATCATTGCTCGTCATCGTCAGTCTTTGTAGAATAACATCGGAATAATGATGATCTTCAAATATGTAAACGCGTCAATTTTTCTTAAGTTAATTGTTGAATGTTACTTAGGTTTTTTATTTGTTGAAATTCAATGAACACGTTTTTTTGTACGTTTATCTTCAAAAGTGTTTACGTTTTAAAGAACATAAGTTATTCGGTTTCGTTTTCAAAGCCATTGATATAGGTATTATTCATAGTCTGAGCCACCCTTATCAGTTTGCGTACTGTCTAAAAACTATCCCTGTTTTAATACTACCTATAAAAAACTAAGTAAGTATACTATAAAATACTGCTACTCTTAGGCCCGTATTTATAATCAGCTCTCAAGAGTGACAGTGAGTTTGAGTTTGAATCAGAAATGTCATTTTAGTACAAAACGGCCTGTCAAATCCACACTTAATATTGCTCTCAAACTTGAGATCGCTTTATAAATACGAGCCTTACTCAGCTCTACATAATCCCAATCTAACCGCGTCCTTACAATTTATCTCGTAGAACATGAGTGGGAAAGACTTATCTCCTTCAATGATGCCGATACCGGTACGAATAACCTATAGACATTGTGATCAATATCAATTGTATGATTAAAGTGTGTATGTGTCTACAGTCAGTCAAAACTAAATGAGTTTGAGATACACATTTAATCGTCCTATGGGATCTACATCCTAGTGGTCCACCCCGGGCAACGGCAACACAGGCTTGCCTGTGAATAAGTCCGGCTGAATGATCCCAACAAAGCGGTGGTAGGCTCCGCAAGGGGCCGCTGGCTCGCGACCATCCTCTCACCGGAGTTCGGCGCCAAACAGCTTGCTGTGTTCCGTCGAGACTACCAGTGCCTTAACAGGCGTCTTCTGGGTTAGCTCGCTCCATCGTCGACTCTGTCACGGTTATAGCTGATCTTTGTGTCTAGAGTCAAGAGCTAATCCAAGTAAAAAAAAAATTGGGCTATCAACCCGGGGGTTAAGACAAGAGCAGAACTTTGACAACGGCGCACGGGTCTTTGACACGAGAAGTTCGTCACAAGAATGATAAATATGTATATTTTTATTTAATTTCATACATACATAATAATCACGCCTTTATCCCTAACGGGGTAGGCAGAGCATAAACGACCTAAACAGAGGTCGTTACGCCACGTCTGACAAGTTTTGAGGGTTATTCCAGATAGATCTGTATATTGCTATAGTGACAGGTTGTCAGCCCATCGCCTAATTACAATACTGAAACCCTCGGATCCCTTAGCTGATTTTTACAGCATGCCCGGGAGGAGATGCAGCTGGCACATTCTATGTTTTTCTATCACTCCCAGTCCAGCATGGAAGTAATTTAATTTCATGTCTTAAGTTAAAAAGTAAAACAACATACAAAAAAATAACTCAGTGAAAAAATCAGGTAGTATTGACCCAAAAATACAAAATCGTCCATACAAAAAAAAACGTTAAAATTGGTGCTCAAATCTATTCATGTGCGATCGACTGTACCTCTACGTCACGTACACGCCTACTAGCCGTGGCCTGTGAGTGGCCGATTAGTCGGCTGGGCTTTATTACCGATGCTATTTCAAGATACCAGCGTAAAAAAGTTAAAATTTTCATGATTTAAAGAATGGAGTGATTCCGTCACGCTTTTTACTGCAGTTTTACCGACCCCTTTATAGGAAAAGGTGTGGTTTCCTGTAGTTTATTGAAGTGAAACTTCTTTAGGCGCGTTGAGAGTAAAATTTCAAGGTCAGATGACGGAAATACGTCAGGGCGGGGAACGAAAGTCGAAATGTCAAAAATATTAAAGAAGTTGCACTTCAACACGTATGCTCGGCATACACGCTTTTTTTTTCAGCAAGAATCCCATAAAAACTAAACCTTTAAAGTAGAAGCAGATTTTAATTTTCTGACGTCAAAGAGAAGTCCCACTTCTGTGACCGAACAAGCAGACGATACTTACTTACTTGGTTGAAATAATTAGTATCCTAAATAACAACGAAACGCTAACGCTAACACCCTGTATAAATTTAAAAAATTACGCAAATTTGTGAATTATAAATTACTTTTTATGAATATAATCTACGTGACTATCTGATCATTTATTAGATGTCTGCACCACTATTATGTAACTTATCAAAATCATGCAGTAAGGATCGGTGATGATAAGTGCAATCAAATTAAACAGCCTAGTTTGAATTATTTTATTGTAGTGATTATATAATCTAATCAATTATTTTATTCAGTAACTTGTTGCAGTAATGTGAACAACGAATATGATGCCTTGATGATCTGGAAATAAAATCGAAAATAACAATTTATTAGAATCCGGAAATATTCACACGAAAAGTGACGCCAGTTAACAGTTGACGCACCGTTATTGTAGTGGATGGCATTGCCTGCTTTACAAGGTCATGGATTTGATGCCCATGCAACGCAAATATTATTCTGACTACAATTATTTCAATAGAGTCTGATTGGTTTGTATTATATGCATAGTTGCACAAACCACGATAACTAACTTGCGGTTTATGTAACTCTAACATCAGGTTTTCATTATAAGAACTAAACTAACCCTAGCCACTCTATTGGCCCATATTCCTAAGGTACACCACTGAGCCTGATCTTCGGATTTTCGCATTCAGTTCCTGTCAGCTACCTTACCAATCCAAGTTCATCAAAACCTCGTAACGCTTCATAGGTCAGCGGACAAGAACATACACTTACAGCCATAAAAGAGGCGAGTGAGAGAGTAGTGAAACCTCCTGCTGTGATTTTGGTAACTCGTCTGGTTCTGGTCATCACTATGAGGAGCATCTTCCTGAGCTTTACTGAGCAGGAGTACCAGGGAGACTCGTAGGCATAGCCAGCTACGTCTGCACTCTGGGAAACAAGATTGGCATTAAACAATCAGCTGACACTGAAATAAAAGTTGATATTTGTATCAAGTCTCGGACTTTTTCTTCAGGATGAGTGCAGTGAAGGAGATGTTTTATTTCTTCACATTGATGGATATTCGTGCGAAAGAGGAAGCCTGAAAGTTGCGCCCATAACCGATAAGGTAAGAAGAAATCGCTTGCGTGGCATGCGGATGGATGAAAGCCATATAGCCAAAGGGTTATAAATTTGGATGTGGATGGATATGTTGGGAGAGGAATACAAATAGAAAAGATGGATGGACTGTGTTAAGGGTGATGTAACGGATGTGGCGACAAAGCTAATCATCGGTTTTACCTCTTCAGAGAGATGATGACCTTGGTAGCAATAGATGAAGACTTGAAACATCATGTTAAGCAAATACGTTCCCATTGACAATAGACGAACTAAGTTGCCAGTTTGCTGAAACAAATACTTAAATTAAGGTTACGCATAAAGGCAGAGGATGACCGACAAATATCTATCTTCAACGTGTTTCTGTTGTCTGATTGTCCGAAGCTGTAAGACGTCCACTGCGAGACATAGGCTCCAACCAAGGAATGGTCCAGCGCAGCTTGCATTCAGCTGCTTCCCGCGACTTTCACCAGATCGTCGGTCCACCATGGCAGATAAACTAATAGAAACTAATGGGTACTTACCTATTAGTTTCTATTAGTTTCCCTGCCATGGGCCTATCTATACTGCATAGGCTACCAGTCCGCATTTTTTTTTTTGAGTTGACGATCCTACTCAATTAAATTCCTGTGAAATCAACTTACAGAAATGAGCTGAAATGCCGTGACACAGATGATGACCAGCGACACTACAAACTGGAAGAAGGTGGGCACGGAGAAGCAGTTCTGTATTTCCTTGGCCGCGTCCAGGGCGGCTTGATGCGCCTTAATGCATTTGCGGAGACGGGTGTTTATTATGGCCTCTTGTTCTGGGGTAAACACCAGCTGTAAGCATGAAGAAGTTAGGGGCGTAACTTTCTGTTGAGCTTATAAGTTTGCAATTTATCTGTCATTTTACTATTTTTAGGTAAAACATAGGAATTACCTTTTATCCCGACGTTTCGACGTTTGAGTTAACCCGTTAAAATAATAAAATAAGTGAAAATAATCGCGAGAGCTTAAAAAGTTACATTGCAATTAACTGAATTTCAAAAATGAAATATAAGACAGAATTTGTAGTAAACGCTATCAAAAAAAGTTTCTATATTCCAACCTCCAAACCTAACTTTGGTATTCAACGCCATCTAGAATAGTGAAGAAACGTTTCAAGCTCAATGGTTTCAACGCAGTACTCTCTCCAAATACTGCAATCCCGGGCGAACTGCTTTATTTTTACGAGAAAACAAGAGATGGCGCTACGTTTTCGAACGTAATCGTACAATCTGATTTTGTCGTCACGTGCTCGACTGCTCGACCCTATATTAAAACCGACAACTAAATTATTCCTTTAAAATGCCTTATTTCTAACCTGCTAATGCAGTAAAATACTGACCTTATCAGTCTTCTCCAGTCCATGACACAAGGTCCTCAGTGAGAGACCTAACAGCTGCAAACGGCACCTACATTGAGCTATCAGAGCTGAAACTAAAAACAAAGCGTTTAGGGGACAGGACAGCTTCCCGCAAACTGATAGAGATTGCTCATTCAACGAAACTGAACAACATTCACAAAAAAAAATCTTACAGGAAATGAATAAAATTTTTGGCTCATACTAATTTTTGATCGAGGTGGTCATTTTGTGTGGGGAAGTCACATTTATTTATTATTTCCTGAAAGAATTTCCTGGTGAAAGTTGTTTAGTTATGTTTACTGAGCTGAACAGTTTGCGTTAAACTATTTACACCCGGTATGTTTATTTATATATTTATTGTTTATTGTACACAAGTTATATGACAATGACAATACATGAAGAATGACGACACAACAGGTACAGCTTATTTCTACTAAGAAATTTCTTCCAGCCGACCTACGGAAGTGAGACTATTACTATTGCAACTTAATCTTGGACGTCGAACATTAAGGCTCGTATTTATAAAGCGATCTCAAGATTGAGAGCAATATTAAGTATGGATTTGACAGCCCGTTTTGTACTGAAATGACGTTCCTATTACGAACTCAAACTAGCTGTCACTCTTGAGAGCTGATTATTAATACGGTCCTAAAATTGATGAGAGCGATTCAAAAACTTCTGTCCTTTAATACTTACCAAGAGTATCCTTGCCGACATTGAGACATGCGGCGATGTTGATGGCACCCACTTGATGGAAATATGTGATCTCGTATGCCGGGGACTTCGACGTGTCGTATGGGTACCTGCACAAGCAAATGTCTAGTCTTTTGAGTGATTTTTAAGAACTTAAACGTATTATCCAATTTCTTTCATATTTCTATGACATGTGCTTGCAACTTTGACCACGATTTTACCATAATATTTGATTGAAAAACATTTGACACGCATTTCAATGACAGATATCATAGATGTTTAAGGCCCGTATTTATAATTAGCTCTCAAGAGTGACAGCGAGTTTGAGTTCGTATCAGAAATGTTATTTCAGTACAAAACGGCCTGTCAAATCCATACTTAATATTTCTCTCAATCTTGAGATTGCTTTATAAATACGAGCCTTAGTATAGAAACAGAAAACAGAAGACCCGCTCTTGATTTACGTAAAATATCAAATCTTTTTTAGCGAGTCGGGGAGAGAAGAGAAAAATAAAGCGTTATAGGTAGTTGTTGTTACTAACCAAGCTCTCAATGGCAGTTGCCCCTTCTCAGCGCTCGTGGCCCAACCAGTGGTGGTGATCAGAGTCAATGTCAGGTACACCACTTGCAGGAACATGGTCTGACGGTCACACCTTTGAAAAACATCAGAAATTTAAATAATTGTTTTTGACATATTTTTGGAAATTTTATGAATTCTATTACAGACCAGTAGTGATCAACGTAAAAGCAAACTTTTTGCGACTTTATACAGAAGTCTTAAAGTCCCTGGAATTTCCACAAACCAAACAAGGCTGCGGTGCTGCTTACTTTGGGTTGTATGCTTAGCGGCCAGGGCTGCATTAACCTCAAGGCACAATAGGCAACTGCCTAGAGGCCACGGATCAGCTATGGGTGGCGGTACACTTGTCTAATGTTTTAAAACATTTCATAAGTATCTATCTATATTTTTGTGAAATTTAGCGCTCGCTTCGCTTGCGTTTCGTATTGATTCGACTTGACTTAAATATCGTGCTCGTTTCATATAATATGAATGAATCATATGATACATTTCTATTTTGTGCAACGTCTTAACTTTCGTGGTACGCTGCACTCGCTTTAATCGCGTAACGTATTGATTCAACTTTATTTATTTCACTGTCGCGCTCGCTTCGCTCGCGTGCCGTAATATTGATTCCACGATAACTGAGAGGGCATGCCAAAATTGCAGTTACCTACGGGCCCCAGACACGGTTAATCCGACCCTGTTAGTTGCCGCTGTATAACATTAAAAAACAACCTCTTAACAATCTCCCTGCCCTCCCCGCTAGTCTCGGCGCCCAGCACCTGGTCTGCATCATCGATGACGTCACGGACCCTGCGCTTCCTCGACAGCAGATTGGCGATCTTCGCGGCCTGAGCCAAGTTGGTGAACAGCAGGAAGATGGTGCCCGTCATGAGGGGCAGGTTGCCCCAGATGTTGAACAGGTCCACGAATTGTATGATCAGGTAGGTACCTGGTTAAAATTTTCGTATGATGTCAAAATAAAAAGGTTAAAATACTCTTGCTAAAAAATGCGAATGATAAACTAAAATTGTTCTTATTTTGCTTTTGTCAAAGATTGAATTTAATTAGGAGGCGGATTTTATCCAAGAAATTCGACAACTGATCCAAGGAACATTGTTTATAGCTCGAAATATGAAACAAAATTAAACTTGCTATGCCAGCTTAACGCGACATTTTCTACTCTCCTATTTAAATATTTGACGAAATTTTATGGCCTTTTTAAACTGTTCATAATATCTTCAATGGATTACAATCAATTCCAAATGAAACACTCTGTCATTTATTTGGCTTTCTGAAACCAAAACTCACCCAAAAGAAACATGAAAGAGAAACAAGTGTAAGCATTATACAATAGTTTTTGAGTGGCCGTAAGTCCTTCAGGGGCCCAAAACCCTACAAATCTTAGAGCAGTCAAAGATAAACTAACAGACAAATTCACGTTTTTTATTAGAAGTCTCATGACGCTTGTTTGTATGAAAACACTGACTTGAGAAAGATTTAGAAGACGAATAAACTGTGGAAGAAATTTAACAATTAAGTAATTTAAGCTTTCATTTACAATGTTAATTACTGATTTCAGTGGTTGCAAACATTTTGACAGCATGTTCACAAAATTTGGTGAATTGATTACTAACGATTAAGCGAGGGTACTGAGAAGTTATTTATAATTAAAAATTAAAGAAGAATTTTAGAATAGTGTTCTGGTTTTGTATAAAATTTGTTTTCGACAACTAGACTGACTCTTCATTCTTTCATCAATAGAATAGATAAGATAGCTATTATATTAATTCTGATACAATTATTACTAAGCAACTAACAAGTGTTATTCTTTAATGAGAATAATAAATATCTTTAAACCTTATTATTAAAATTAAATATATAAGGGTGCACTATTTAGTGCACAAAAACAAAAGAACAAAGTGATTTACATTAATTTCAAAATTATATTGATATAAAATGTATTGATAATTTTAATGTTTCCAATCCCTGAAATGATTCGATAATTATTAGTTGACATAAGCGCTACACACGGATAGTACAATTATGTTATTATCGATATTATGGTAAACATCACCTTCTGTTTCTTTGTATTCATTTATTGCCAACGTAAAATCAGACATTAATATAATTATGTTCGATTTTAAAACTATTTTTTGCTTCTTTAAAAACTATATGCTTTACTTGTGCGTACGTACCCATGCACATCATGATCTTTTTATAGAGATTTTTTTCGTTCGTCACACTAGTAAAAGTCAAACGGCCACTTTCGAGTGCGATATTTTTTTCATTATAACATAGATTATAATCAAATGTGCTGTAGCCCTGTAATATTTCTAAAACAGTTTCTTTACTCAAGATTCTTTCCAAATTTCATCCGCCATATTTGGCGTCAAGGTCAAGTTGAGGCTTCACTGTAGCGTGCTGTCCCGACCTCTGTATAACTTGCTGTATAATAGTGACCTCTGTAACTAGCTGTATAATAGTGTCAGATAAGCCAGCTGACCATGCGGGCTGCTTATCAGCTGCACTACGTTACATGTTATTGTATTACGGAGCTGAAATTATGTGAGCTACATTAGAAATATTTTACCATTCTTGCTAGCAGAATACATTATGTACCTCACGCCTTTATACTTCATGAGGTAGGCTGACCTGACAAGTTTTGAAGTCCATTTCAAGAGGAACTGTAATAGTGTCATTTTGTTAATCCATCGCCTAAGATAGATCACTTTATTTCGAATCCCTTAGATTCTTGTACTTGATTTTACAGTATGCCCGGAAAGAGGAACATATAAAATAAATTTGATATTTTTTTACCGGAAAGTAAAACAGAACTATTGTGTCCGAAAAACCAATTTTCACCTTTATGAAAAAAAAGCAGAATAACAGAGAACTTTTATATCAAGGCAACAAATGGCAGAGATCTTTCCACACCATAAAACATGATTAACGGAAAACCCTTCTTTAATTACAACTTTTGCCTCTTTTTTGACATTATAGGTATGTTTCCACAGTTTAGTAAAATGTAGAGTCGAAAGAGTAAAATTTTAGCTCAATTTGAGTAGTAATAAGTAAAGATTTTCTACCCGAATGTGGTAAAGGAATAAATCCAGAGAATGGGCAGGCGGGTTTGCTGTGAATTAATACCTATCTGAAAGATATTCGTCAACTGTTCCGCTTGAAAAATGACTTGAAGTACATACCTATGACGTAAGGAGTAATTTGAAATTAGTTTTTTATTATTATTATTATTTTATTTATTGTAAGAAACAGAACCCAAACAGCTGAAATATTTCAGCCCAAATAGACACCAATGTTAATTATCGTTTAATATTATACTCTAATAGCTTCCATGCTGGACTGGGAGTGATAGAAAAACATAGAATGTGCCAGCTGCATTTCCTACCGGGCATGCTGTAAAAACCAGCTAAGGGATTCGAGGGTTTCAGTATTGTAATTTAGGCGATGGGCTGACAACCTGTCACTATAGCAATATACAGATCAATCTGGAATATCCCTCAAAACTTGTCAGACGTGGCGGAACGACCTTTGTTTAGGTCATTTACGCTCTGCCTACCCCATTATGGATAAAGGCGTGATTATATGATGTATGTATGTATTATACTCTAAGCGCGTAGTGTTTCCGATATCAAACACACCTGTTATAATGCAACAGGTACAATCAACAAGTGGCTAGAGAGCAAAGAAATCACTTATCCCGCGTAATCATCAATCAGTTCTATATACAGGGTGTTTTACTATACTACATTATACAGGGTGGTAAAAAGCGGGGCGTGTCGGTTGATTGGTCAAATCTGCGAAGATCACAGCGTGTGGGCGGGTCTATCGCGGTGTTTATTTGTCTTGTGAGCGTGTTAGGCTGGGGCAGGATGATGGAAAAACGCGGCGGTTTTTAACTTTTATAGGGCAGAAGTGTGTGTGTATTTAATCTTACGTCCACTTATGACGATTTAAGATACAGCCACTATATTCGCCGTTCAGGGTATGGGTTGGTAGCGCAGTTGGTAGTGCGATGGGACGGTATTCCAAGGTCGCGAGTTTAAATACTGCCCGAAGCCAATTTTTTTACTGGTGTAGCTATAGGTGTCACAGAACACAGCTCGTATGATAGGAAATAATTGGTGTGAATCTCTGTATCACCGTATCTCTACAGCGTATTACATCCTGACATTTGTGTCATGTATTTTCCGATTGAAGAAGATAAGTAAATAATTTAATACCAACTTCCTAATATGTAGGTAAGAGAGCCATGATGCTACGAATCCATGACACCTCACTATTTTAAAATGAAACTTTTAATTGATTTATGGATAGATTATCACTATTTTAGAGACTTTTCATTGTAACTTTGTCGAATTGTCCTTTCTTTCCAGAGAAATAATTTTTTGAAATATGACTTATTCTAAAACGTCGTAAGTCACAAAGTTCGTCCGTGTGTAACTTTTCCCTTTGCCAAGAACCTTGTGCCAAGAACAAAAAAAAAAGTGACAACTTGATTGAATGTCAGTTTTTTTTTTCGTTTGCATAGGTAATAGGCAAAGGATATTGAGACAGAAAACCGAACTCTGTCCAATAAAATTTGTTTTTAAATAACTCAAAAAATATTGTATTAAAAAATCCAAAAAATATATACCGTGTTACGCATCACAAAATCTTCGAAACTGTATATTTTTTTCAGTACCTAATGAAAAATGAGGTCTTGTGGATTGGACAAAATTCTCAAACGAAACTTTACTATAAACCAAGTCAATACAATAAATTCAAGTTCTTGCAAACTAGTAATCCATTACCATACCTCAACTTATGAATAGAGCCTTAAGGCTTTCAAGGAATAAAGCTAAGACCCTTGAACTTGTCCCATTCATACGCCAATAAGTCAATGTTTTGACCATTAAATTTGTATTTATAGAACTGTGAAGTGGTGTGTATTGTTAGCTAGTTGACGGATTAAACCGTTCTCGAGTTAAGGGTAGGATATAAAACCCTCCCACGCTTGATTGTACACTGAAAAAATTATCAGTTAAAATGGAGCCAACTGAAAAAAAACTGTTGTTTTCATTTCATTATTTTAACTACGCAAATCGATTAATATTACCATTATTTTTTTTCAGTATATATGGTCAAGTTTCTTTCAATTTAAATAAACGATCTCCACACGTTTTCTTCTACCTACCACAGAATAACAAAATTAATTTGAATCTGAATACTACCATTAAATCTGAAGTTCAGCCATGAAATTGAGTAGACTATCCAGTTGAATGACTGCCTTAACTTCGTAGGAACTAAAATTTTACGCTTACGGTTCCTCTCAACATGAAACCTCTGCGTCATAACTGTAGCTTATCCCACGTCATCACATCATCATGGAAACTCGCTTAACCAGTCAGCCCAGCGAGCGCCCAAAATACCTAAACATAATACACAGCGTTTGTGCCACCTGGCTCTCTTCGGCAATGAATTAAAACCCAGCCTGCGTTTTTCTCTACTCTTGTGCTCTTAGCCTATCTGCCCAGCATTTGTTTGGCGGCTGACACGCCTCCCGGCAGCATCCACTGGCCGCCGTCAGCAGCGCCCCCTTGCGGCAGTCTAACACGACCGCGCGACAGACATGGCTGGCCTGCTACGCTTCGACATGCGACTTCTCTCGCCGGAACGCTGACGTCTACTCACTTCCAAGGTAGGTCCATTTAAAAAGAAACATTTGAAAGTCAATTTTTTAAATACAAAAGTTTCGTTTTGATTTTTTGAAAAGTTTTCGGCCAGTTGCTAACTTTTAAACAGCTTACAAAATAGTTTGAAATAAAGTATAGGTATGTATAATTTTCTCATATACAAAACTCATTTTAAAGGAAAAAGGAAAAGCAAATATATTTTTTAATTAAAAGTCACTTTAAATTACCTAAATTACTAACTAAAACTTAATGAAAAACGTTCTTTTGTGATAATTTTTAAAGAAATTTTCGAACAAATTAAAAACTATAGTGTTCTACTGCGTATTTACCTATATGAGTTTACTACTACAAAGGGATTAAAGAATTTAGGTTTCTAAGCCTTGGAATCCTGCGGTTTACTACCAAATAATTTGGAAGTTACTGAGAGTATTGAAGGCTCGTATTTATAAAGCGATCTCTAGATTGATAGCAATATTAAGTGCGGATTTGACAGGCGATTTGTACTGGAATGACATTTCTGATACGAACTCAAACTAGCTGTCACTCTTGAGAGCTGATTATAAATACGGGCCTTAGAGGTTATTCGCTTCCTTAAATTAATGAACAACGCTATAGGTATCCCACGATTTTTCTTCTCTGATTCCGTCTTGATTGCAAGCATCTATTTAATGGGCGAAATTCATTAGCTGTCGTCTAAATAATAAAAAGACTACACTAATAAACTAAAAAAATAAAGAACAGTCTATTTTTTTATATTGATAATGATTATTTATTTATTTAGCAAATTCCACCATCAAATTTTATTTTTTAGTAATTAAATTTTAATTTTAAAACATTTAAACTTTACTGAATTAATAATGTCATCGGATATTTATCTTTACGTTTGATTTCATGGCAAATATTAATCTGATTATCAAACACTTACAATTTAGAAAATATGAGTAATCTTTCTAGAAGTATTAAGTAGATCTTATTTACAGTAAAACCAGTTCAGTATAAGAGCTGTTACATTTCGGCGCTTTTACGATGAAGGAAAACATCGTGAGGTAACCTGCACACACCTACGAATAAATTCAAAGGTTGTGTGTAACCTAATCTTGGATTGGGTCTGGTTTCCCTTCTGGGTTGCGGAGGTCAGATGGCAGTCGCTCTGTGTAAAAACCAGTACCCTCGTTCAATCACCTAGATTAGGTAGCCGACCCCGAGAGATACGGGAAAAAGGCTAGGAAGATGATGATGATATTTCAATATCACACTTACTTATTTACTTTCTTCATGTGGGATTATATTCTACCTTGTTCGTAGTCCTCGTAGTAAAACTAGTATTCGCGTAGCAAATGTCTACGACGTAGCGAAGTGCTACACATTCAGGTTAGAACGTTATTTCAATATGATATAGGTAATTGGAACAAATGCGATCCGTACTGCGTCCACAAGGTTTCCGGGTTCGATTTCCGGTCCGGTATCATATGTCGAGTGATGAATCGTAACATCTATCCCGGGTTTCAATGTCATTTGTGTTAGCTTCTATGGGACATATTCAGAAACGCAATAACAGTCAGACTCGCCAGTAGTTTTTCAATTAAGTTTATTTTAATTTTCTACTACAGATTTTATACAGTACTATTCTGACTCCCAGTAAAATCTGTCATTTTTTTTTTTTATTATAGCGGTCAAAAACTCCCGAAATAACAAGGTTTGATTAGCCAGCGTTAAAAACCTCAATGCTCTAAAAAAGTGAAAAAAAATAATATTAAAATCCTCACTTATTTCATTTCAGCCAAAACATTTAGCAAGACCAGTGAAAAGTGAAAGGTCTGCTAAACAATGTACGAAAACGGAAAAGGGAAAAGTTAAAACAAAGTATATCCGCGCTTCAGACATTCCTACATTTGCTACTCAGCATTTTTGTGAATCTTTTTATTTTTTTTATTGTTCGCGACATGACCTTGGCTTTGTAAATGTTCTACGGTTTTGGGGATTAAAGTGGTAATGAAATGAGGTTCTCAGTTCTTTTTCTCATAAACATAGTTATTTCTCAACGAATTTTGAGGTTTTTTGCCACTTTCTTAAATAAGAAATTAAAAAAAGTTTTCTTCAGATAACACCATTTTACTACTTCGAAAAATCAGCTGTTGATATTTCCTTTCTATAATCTTATTTTGGTAAACGAACAGTGACTAATTCAAATTTAAAAAAATTGTCTATACACGTATTTTTTTCTGGAATCGACGTCAGTGTAATCATGGTAGTAACTAAGGCTCGTATTTATAAAGCGATCTCAAGATTGAGAGCAATATTGAGTGCGGATTTGACAGGTCATTTTGTATTGGAATGACATTTCTGATACGAACTCAAACTCGCTGTCACTCTTGAGAGCTGATTATAAATACGGGCCATAGTATTTTTTGCGTGTTTTACTTAACATTATATCAACATCGGAAGTATTTTCACAAGTATTTACAAACCTTGAATATTTTCAGCAAGGTTTCTAAAGATCTCTTTAAGAGATAAGACGTCTCTATACATAATTTAAGTTAAAAAGCTTTAAAAATGAAAGGGTAATAGTCTTTTTATTTAAAACACCTCATAAGTGTTATTTAGTCGCAACCTTGCACCTTAATAATTTAATGCGACACAATAATGTCATTTGCGACAAATTATATTTAAACTTTGGTTTAGGATCAAGTACTACGGATAGTTGAATAAGAATTGCGTATTATTTATACTAATTATTCTATTGAATCAATCATGTAAGAACACGCAAGTGCATAATTCATTATTCTTATATATGTGCAATGAAACCGCAAGACATTGTTCATTTAATCATTTTACATAGTAACCGCGTGAGTTTAGTTGACAAAACTTTATTACGATTAGATATAATGCGTTGCCCGGATCAAAACAGCATAGCGCAATGTATGCAGTATGCATGCATGTATACGGGCTGCTACTGATACTTCTCTGATCGGAAATGTCTGCCGGCGCTAAGCACGTATCCAAACACCGGAATGTGTGAGGAACGTGATATACTGACGATTAATTTATAGTTTTATCTTGAACCTTCGTCTTTTTCTAGAGTCAAACGGACTAGACTAGACCTTCAAACGGACTATTTTTGTCTTGTGTTTAGTACACCAGTGGTTTAGACGTGTTAGCTATTTAGTTTTCCACCACTGTTAGTTTTCAGCAATTACTTAAGCCATATTATATTTTAAAAACTAGGTATATGCTTAACAGTAATTTACCAAAGGCCGTTGTCACAATTTCAGGTGTTTTAGAGTAAAGCTTGTTTGTTGTTTGCACCGCAACTACGGCGAGGCCCGGCAGCCTTTGGCATCGGTGTTTAACATCACTAGCGCTAAAGAGAAAATAAATGATACGTTGATTGATACGACGCAAAAGAGTTTAAAATCATTTACAAAGATTTTTCCCAAACCCAAACACCCCCCTCCGAGACTTTCCTCCAGGACATCAACTTCCGTGAGCTACCTGGAAACCTCTTAATAGGCTACGAGCAGGGGTTGGAAGATGCGGCGTGAATAAAAAGAGATGGGGTTATTCTGGTGATGACTAGTGTGGTTGCGGGTGTAGCGCACATAGATGGCGCCACATCAAGAATCAACAGTCCTGAAACGCGGTATCGAAGTTTGCACGGCGATCTGCATATATACAGCTTCCGAATTCATCCAGTTGGACTCCGGTCCCCTTGTCACATCACCCGACCAGGCGGGTAATTACCCTTTTCCTATCCGTCATCACTCGGCCAACTGGCCTCAAGGAAATACTCCTAAACGGGGCTACTCAAACTATGGACCAATTGTTGCTATGCCCCAACCTCCCCATTACTTGCACCGCAGAAGACCTACTCGAGGCTAACCTACGGGCAGCTAGCATTACCAACTATATGGAGGTCAACTGTGTGAATTTATACAAAAAAATATATTTTTTCCTAAATTTAGAACATTTTATACTAATTTTTTTTTTTGTAACTTTAATTTTTCTCGCATCAATCACGCATTATCTCTTACTTTCATAACGTAAATTTAACGCGAAATCTATTACCTAAAAATAAACAATCTGAAATAAAAAGATCATAACCGATGATTAAATTGTAAACGCAGTTTGAAACTATTCCTTGGCAAACGTTTGAAAACTATTTCAAGCATACAGTTAGCAAGTGTTGAAAACACCTTTGCAGCAGCAAATAGCTCAGTGTAGAATGCACCTTTAGCTTAAACTTCAGTTAACTAGTTGGCTGCTACAGGACCAAGAGGTGACAATCAATCCAAGTTTGACGAGCTGACTTTGACCTCGATACCGCGCGATGCGTTATCTGCTAGGATGTGGTCAATAGTTACTTGATTATTTTGAACGAGATTATTACCGTGAATAAATTTATTGTAACCTTGTTATTTTCAAGCGGTTACACGCTCCATGGTCATGAGTAGAGGAGTGAGGTTCAAAATCTCATAGTAGTGAACAACCGTGGAAATAACTAAATACTAGTAACTTACCTACAACTGGCCCGATAGCTCAGTGGATACCTACCCTGGCTGCTGGGCTGGATTTATACCTATATTTTACTATGCATGCAGATGCAGAAATCAATCCTACATGGCAGAAATATTTGGATTAACAATATTTGTGAGGATTTTGGGCTTTGGGTAATCCTAAGAACATAGAAAAACTCAATTCTTATTTTCGCCTTATAGCCTTAGAAAGTAAGCAAATTTCAATATTCTTTAATGGATTTTTGTTTATTGAAGTACCCAATTATTATCTACTTAATCAAGGAATTACTTAATTTCACTTTATTAATTCTGCTATGTAATAAAGTCATACATAATTAAATTAAAGTTAATATTATTATCTCTATTGCCAATATCTTATTAAGAAGCAGTATAGACTTTCAGTGGCATGATGATGATGAGCTCGCTACTTATTCTGCGTATTTTGATGATTTATTTCCATGCTGGAAGAAGAACGGCATTACGTAGAATGTACCAAAAACTGCTCGGGCGTAATTTTTAAGACCGTAAAGGAACCTGACGATTTTGGTTATTTGCATTTCAGGCGATAGAATTACTCAATTTCAGTAATAATCCATTCAAAAAATATACGGTAGCTCTAACAGCCAAACTTTATAAATATTAATACTGTACTAAAAGAAACGAAAAGCCTGACGTGTGTACTCGAGGCATATCGGTTAATTCTCACTATAACTTACTTCCATGCTGGACTGGGAGTGATAGAATAACATAGAATGTGCCAGCTGCATCTCCTCCCGGGCATGCTGTAAAAACCAGCTAAGGGATTCGAGGGTTTCAGTGTATTGCAATTTAGGCGATGGGCTGACAACCCATCACTATAGCAATATACATAATCATCTGAACATTACCCTCAAAACTTGTCAGACGTGGCAGAACAACCTTTTTTAGGTCGTTTACGCTCTGCCTACCCCATTAGGGATAAAGGCGTGATTATATGTATGTATGTATGTATGTATGTATAACTAGGTATTTATAGGATGGTTGTTTAGTTCATTAATACACAACTGCCTCCTCGGTCCTATATCCGGGGCTGAAATTTAGTTAAACATAAAACTAAAATAAACAAAACTATGCGACTATGGCCTCGTGACCTGACCTTGACCCTGGGTACTAAATTCCATGTAAATTGTACCTGCATTTGGGTAACTGTACGCAGGTCCGCTCAGCAATGTTCGGCCCGCGGGTGCACATACCGTGGGGATCATATCGCCCTAAGGTCAGACTTGCTTTGATGTAGCCATGTTTACTCACTGCATCCCTAACTTACGCCTCTCGACCTTTACGGGGTATGTAGAGCGTCAACGGCATATTTGAAATGCATTCAGCTTAAATAAATAGTAAAAATACCTATTTACGAGTATTATATTGTGGTTATGGTTGCAAAATGTTATGACGAATTATGAAAAAGTAATCCTAAGAAGAAATTTTCAGGTGGCATGATAATTGTAATTTAACAGGTCGAATACCAGCCGCAAAATTAGTTTGGTTTGGAAGGTTAAAGTACCTATAATGTGTTCTTGACGCTCTAGTTACCCTAAACGTACATACTCTTAAAAATCTTAACATGTCAACAAATTTTCCCGTTCCGAGTATCCCTACCAGCCTATAATTGTAGCCACAAAACCTCTAAAAATATACCTCGAATCCTTGTAAAAAGCATGATCAAACTTGAGGCGAGTACACAAAAACGGAAGTATTTACCGAGGGCGAAAGTAATTACCGAGGGAATTCTGTCGCAGCCGCGGACCGACGGTTGCTTGTCGAGTCAGTACTGGAGTTACGTAAATATTGTCTACTTCGGACACTTGTGGATTAAATGAACGATTTAGTGACCTTCATCCTAGAATCATCATTGCTTCCATGCTGGACAGGGAGCGATGGAAAAACATAGAATGTGCCAGCTGCATCTCCTCCCGGGCATGATGTAAAAACCAGCTAAGGGATACGAGGGTTTCAGTGTAATTGTAATTTAGGCGATGGGCTGACAACCTGTCACTACAGCAAATATACAATAGAGATCTTTCTTAAATATCCCTCAAAACTTGTCAGACGACTACCTTTGTTTGGGTCTTTGACGCTCTGCCTACTCCATTAGGAATATGTATGTATCCTAGAAACAGCATAACAGGAATAATTGTTTCAGTACCAATCAATATTGGACATTCAAATGAGTGTGATTTGAAACTTAACCACTTTCGTTCGACATGAATCATTCTTGTTCTAAATGTCAAGTCGAGATCAGCGAGGTGCTTTTTGTAAAAGTTTTCAAAATTATTTTTATTTGTTATGTCATACACGAAATAAACTCATGTTTCCTTGTCAATGTTCAAGTTTTCTTATGAATATCTTTACTTTCAATCGGGTGATTAATTGTCAAAACTCTTTCTAACAGTTTACTTTTTCTTTTCCCAAAAGTTAATCAATCTTCAAACTCACATAAAAAGAGCAATACCTTCAGTCAATAGTCTATGTTGTAATGAATTAATTTTGGTTTATAAATTGACATATAAATATTCAAATTAAAAGTAAAATTTTTCTGTTTGTTCGATTACAAATTCATTGGCAGAGTTTGAAGAAAAATACCATCAGATAATGCAAATTGGAAACTCTATAGATTTCCATGAAACAACATGGCTGTTCCGCCTTTACTATGCTTTGAAAAAGATGAGGTTAGCTTAAATAATCTACAATACAACATGACGTCATAAGTCTGATTTTCAGGGGAGTGATTTAGGGAGGTTACATAATAATATGGGGATTAAATTTTTGACAAGAGAAGACGATGAAAACGGTATCAAACTACTTTGACACTCTACCTACCCCGCTGCAGGCGTGATGTTACGTATGTTACGAAGTAAGCTTTCAATAAATACGTGATCTTCTTGAGTTTTTAGCGTCCCATTGAATGATGAGACTATCTTTTTTATTGCTCATATAACTTTAGCGGCTGTAAACCGTACAAAGCCTGCGGAACCCTTACGTTGGTGTTTTGCATTTTATCCCCGAATTCAATGCTTTAGATTACAACAGTTTAAAGAATTTGTAAATAAATTGTAGAGCAAAATTAATAAATTAGACAATCTGAGTTTTGTCCCACCATGCACTTGGGTAGATGTAAGTAGGCTGAAATGATGATGATGAAGCACTTTCCACTTTAGGTAGAAACAATCGAATTCATTGCTAGCTAACTCCTGTCAAAATAGCTAACGCACTCGTGCATTGTACTACGGAGCATTTTCGCTTAAACGTGCTGAAAAGCAGTGTTGCTCTTTTTAAGCAATCATACACTGAGCTTTGACTCTCTGCATCACTTCAGCACACATGCGGCAGATTGTACATAGACATTTAACTTAGTTTTAGTCCCCATATGTTTTGTTTGTTACTTTGATTCTACCTTTCATTTTGTTACATGTGTGTTGTTTTCTATGCAATAAACTTTTATCTATCTATATATTATATTATGTAATTGCGGTTAGACATGCGGTAAAACTAAGATAAAAACACAAATCCGTTAAATTTGTTTTATAGTAAAATTACAAACAATGTGATAGACTTCTGATTAATTGTTTTAGCTGGTAGAGTACTACTGGTGATCTCATAACGACGAGCTAGGACGCTCATTGAGATCAAACAACACATTATAATAGATGCATCTCCCTTTAGAATATAGAATTAAATGTGCAGTATTAAACAGAGTGTAACGGAAAGAGGGCGAAAAGATATTAAATTAATCTAAACATAATATACTATACCTTGGATGTCCGAACGGAAAACGTCCAGGGCGACCTAGGTATCGCTGGAAAGACGAAGTCCAAAGAGCTCTTCGAAAAGCCGAATGGGGACAAGCCGCTCAGGATGTTATGTCAATTCTTTGTCTAGAATTGATAGGTACTACATTAGGCAGTTAATAAGGAAGTAATATAAATCGCCCATTAACATTAGAAAGGGAAGGATGTTTGCTCTCCACTGCCAGTTTTCATTACATCCCGTCTCCACACATTACGACTAAATGGCTTCTAACTGCTGAAACCAGGACCGGATTTACTAGGCTATTGGACCTCAAGCAAAGCACAGAATGATGTGGGACCAAAACCTCAAAACTCAGCTTAGTTTTTCTTATAAACGTGTTGTCAGCAAAATTCTACTTTAAAATACTTATACGGATTTAATTTATGATAAAATATACTATGATACTTCATTCAGATATTTTATTTTTTAAACATTGGAAACGCGATCAAGACTGTATTTGTATTTTTATACAAAAAACTAACGACACTATAAAAAAATCATAAAAGAAAATGGATAAAATAAATGATGTAAACTAAAATAAGTTAAGTATTGATTAAGATAGCTTTTGAAAGGGCCTCAAATTATATGTAACGAGGGCCCCACTATACGGTCCTTTAGTCGGCCCTGGCAAACCTGTACAGCGGATCGACCGACCGAATTAATCGCACTAATCTTTCGTAAAACGAGTCGAGAAAACAGTAAACCTTTACACGTGCAATTACCACTCGAGCAAATTTAAGGAAATGAGAATTTCCTTTTTTATTTGAAAATTACTTTCTATTTCGCGGTATTTTATAAAATGATAGTCTACTTCTTGTATCCTATGGAATGTCACATTGTTGGATGATCCGATGAAATCGGTGCTAATGTCTAAATGGTTTGTGTAACTGGGAATTGCTTCACATCGATCACCTTATGTGCTTATGATTCAACCTGCATTGTCTTTAGCAAAAGAAACAATCTCACATAGTGATAAAATCAACTTTGTATATACCCAGTGAGAATTGATTAATTGTTGATGAATAAGAAATTGTCAAAAAATGTACGGGAAAATAAGCCTAAACAAACTGTTTTCCAGACGTTACCTCAGCAAATGGTTGTTTACAAAAACCAGATGTACCTAACTTCCTCTCCACCGGCTTCAGTATTTTAACTGTCCCTTGACTTGAGGAAGGGAAGGGAGGGTCACATTCTATTATTTTTATTTGAGAAGCAATCTGTTGCGGACTCCAACTGCAAACACTCTATTCCAGTCGGTTGGGTGCCACTGCTTGAATAGTCTGAGATAGTTCGTAGGTTCGATTTCCTATTAGGATAAGAACAGTTTATGTATTGAAGAACAGTTTATGTAATTGTAGTAGTACTAGAACAATACAAGAACAGTTTATGTAGTTGTTTAGGATAAGGTTTTAAAATTGCAATTGTTTATCCGAATTCTAACAAAGAAGATATTCCAGGCCCCGAATTTTAAGTTTGATTTAAACCACGAATTCAAGCCATCTCGTAAGATTTGAGACTCGTTCAAAATTGACAATCTTTAATGTCCGGCTACTTATATCTCATACCTATGTTTGTCAATGAATGCCACAAAAAACAGCCGTTACGAATAAGTATTTTATGAAGCAGTTAACACTGTACCTTCCTTGCAAGGGATGGAGGCGTATTTTTTGTAATGTTTGTTTTAAGATCACTCAGTTTTCTTTCTTTCTTGTACAATCTGGTACTGTCTGTGACGGTTCGCATTTTTCGTGTTTGCGGACACCCAACTTGTCATCACTGGAGATTGTTGCTTGTTTAAAGTGATGGAATTTTATTGAGAGCAGCTTCATAGCTTGTTAACAAGTTGCTCGAATTCTAAAGCAGGAATAATTCAATGTTTTGACTTTGTTGTTTTAAGCACTTGTTTCACTATTGTTTTTATTTACTCTCCGCTCTTGACTGTAGGCTAGAGGTGAATTAGATAGGATTTTCGATGGAGCTCACACACCCAGAAGCCTTCGTACACAACGTAAAAATCTACTTAAATAAGCAACCCACGATCTCAACCAGACTAGCCCAAATGTAAAGCCTAGGATAAACGATTAGGAGTCAAATCCCATACCCAATAATCAAATGATGATCCTTATAATACTGATGAGTCCAATTCTTCCCAGGGCGAGAGCCCGGGGCCGGAGCGGCGCAGCGAGTGTGGCGAGAGCTCGCCCGCGCCGCCCGACATGTCACCATCTGATACCCCCCCTCCCGCGCCATCGGAGCAGCAGGGTAACCAGCAGCCGCCTGCTAACAACGTGAGTATGACTACTGTATAATCAGGCAAATACAGAGAGACTTCCACCATTACGACAGGAACTAGAAATTGTAGTACTGTATTGTACTCTTTTAAAACAGCTGTTGCACGCCGGCTTCACGGCACCGGTGTTTCTAATTTATTTTCTTAATCGCAGACGTCCTATGACGCTGTGCGGTTTTAAGGTCCATAAGCATGCGTTTAAACTAAAAGTGGCCCAACAATCGCAGCTGGCTCTCTGAAAGAACAGGCCATATTCAAGTGACGCTATAAGAACATTTTAGCTCATTACTAGGTCAACCAGACCAGCCCAGAAACACTGTCTAATACTAAATAATAAATCTCCAGAACCCATGTCATAAAAAAGCCAAAGACCAGCTCATCCTCACCTATTAACCAAAATATCATAAAAAAAATTGTGCAGCAGGTGGCAAAACCCCGCGCGCTAGTGGTGTCTCTAACCCCGCCACGACAACGCGAGACATGGGCCAAGAAAGCGGAATTTTTGCTAGCGGTGGTGGGATTTGCCGTCGACCTTGGCAACGTGTGGCGGTTCCCTTACATCTGTTACCAGAATGGCGGCGGTAAGTAGCCTTAGCAGATTACCGAGTCAAAATTGAGTAGAAACACCCACATTTTCCTGCGGATGTCGTAAGGGATTGTAACCAGGAAACGGGCAATATCGCTCCCTGTGAACGTCACATCTTGC
This sequence comes from Scrobipalpa atriplicella, assembly GCA_029255725.1. Lineage (NCBI taxonomy): Eukaryota > Metazoa > Arthropoda > Insecta > Lepidoptera > Gelechiidae > Scrobipalpa > Scrobipalpa atriplicella. The sequence continues at coordinate 16,692 of JARACY010000501.1, read as the reverse complement.
ATTGCATTTACCGCCTTGCCTGCCAGGCGTGATGAGTGTGGCAATTATCCAGATCCGTATGGGGAGGTCCATCTTCAGCAGTTGATGTGGCTTATAAATGGCGTTGCATAGTAATGTGCACCATTCGTTTACGGAGATACGAATGTTCAAGCGCTTTTCTCTAGCTGCTGTTCCACAAATGTTGTATTCTTCTTAATTTGTCTCTGTTTCCACCAGGCGCGTTCCTGATTCCCTACTGCATCATGCTGCTGTTCGGTGGTCTTCCGCTCTTCTTTCTCGAGCTGGCCCTGGGGCAATACCATCGCTGTGGCTGTCTCACCCTCTGGAAACGCATCTGTCCCGCTCTTAAAGGTAAAGTGGCAACTGTTTTTTCTTACAGCCTGATTAAGCAGCTGAAAAACTTTGATATCCTCATAATAGGCTGCTGCTGGCAGTGGATTTATGATTATTTATGTAGCTATTCCACCATACTGGACGGGAAGCGATAGAAAAACATAGAATGTGCCATATGCTTCTCCACCCGGGTATTCTGTAGAAGTCAGGCGATGGGATGACAACTTACACTTTGATGACACTTTTAGCAGCGAAGACCTATTTAATATTTTTTGGCAGCGAAATTGTTGAAACGGCATTCGATTTAGTTTCTTACTTACGAATTAAACAAAAACAGTACAAACACATATTATTTAGTAGCCGACTCGACAGACTGACGTCCTCAAACACAAACCTTTTAACAAACCGATCACTAGTAAAGAGTAACCCAACATTTAAAAAATTCCTTATAATTATGAAGAAATACGAAAGAAAATACAAGGTATTATCCGATATGATCCAATAAATCTTAAGCCGCAGATACATATTGCATAACAGAACTCACAATGCTCATGATGCGCTAAGTGATTGCTCGCACCCTGTGGGACCCTGTTTACCCCCCTCTCCCCTTCACCACGTCAGTCCCCTCGATCGGGGATCCATTAAAACCTTTATTTTGTGTTTAGACATCCGATTGGGAAATCTTTGTGACGAGACGAGCGGCTTGTTTGCGAATAGCAAACATCTTATTGATGAGCGGTGGTTGATTGATATTATGATGATTTTGGATGTAATTATTTGTGTCGTCGTGGGTTCCATTCTCACGGGGAGAACACAAAATTTTGATATTTGACAATTTATCACTTTGTAAGTTTTTCCATATTCGGCTAGGACAATGCACGCTAAATCACCTGATTGTCTGTAAAAATAAAGACTGGTTGATGGTATTATTATTTAGGCTGTAATTATTTGACTGACAAGTACTTGTAGTTAAACTTTATCCATCGGAATGATAAAAATATATACATTTCAAAGCAGAGCCTGTCTTAACTTTTTTAATATGACAAATTTTTACAAAGCACCTCGTTTGGTCAACAGTAAAAATGAAAAATTCGACCTCTTTTATCATTTTCCAAAATCAAATTAACGAACGTTTTCTTAATATTTTTTAACTATTCCACGTAATGTTTTTTTATTTTAAAATATCAACACTGTAAACATGTTTCCAAATAAAATACTATGATTAAAAGGAAACTTTGATCATTATCAATCATACCATGACACTTACTTTAGAAATGGACTTTTCCTGGAAATCTCGTGAAAACTGGGATAGAATATACAATGATTTTAGCTCTTTAAAATTCATTCACTTTATTATGCTTGTTTTGAATCAGTGTTAGGTATTTTTTGGAAAATTTTATATTTTGTTCTATTATGATACGGGTATCATAACGAGAATTTTCATTTACGAAGAAATTAAAATTAATTAATTAATTTTCCAGTCCGGGCTGGTGGGTTCCGATTCCGACTAGCCTGTATAATATTTGACAGAAGAAATAAGACATCGCTAAAAGTTATAAAAAAAATTGTATTTCAATTTCTAGGAGTGCAAACACACTACACTTTTCCTACTATTATTTTGTTTGCCGACCTAAAAACCAAGTCGTATGGAACCACTAGTGGAAAGCGATAGTTACCAAGGCCTTTTCAATCTGTGATTCGTTTGAATACACAGTGACCCTTCGCGAGGTCCAGCGACGTCCTTATCTGGAACTTTTGTGACGGACAAAGCCTGTGTGATCTCAATTGAATATATGGGCCAATTTTACGTATGTTTGGCTGTAACTTTTTTTTGTCGTAGACCTTTGCTACGGCGTAGTACGCGTAGCAAGCAACTTTACATGTTAAGGTCTCAAACCTCTAATAGTTGACGAAATATGTACGAGCATAGAAAAAATTGCCTCGCAAACCTACAGTGTGATTCTACCCATGAACTGAACAACTTTCCCCAAGGAAAATAGGTCGAAATATTAAAAAAAAGTTGGCTCTCCCATTCTTCTTCTTAGCGAAGTTGTTCAGTTTCATGGGTAGGATCACACTCGAAAGTTTGGTCAGCTAATATTTTTACTCACTATATTAGGAGTATTTGTTTCCTTTCTCTAAAAAAATTAATTTTCGTAGACTTTTGCTACGGCGTAGCAAGCTACAGTATTTCAATGTTCTACGACTCTACCACGACCTAATGATGATTTAGGAAGGTACTAATGGCTTATAACTGGCAGTTTCATTCGGGTCATATCGAAATTAAAGTTATATTATTTTCACATTATTTACTGATACTATATTTCATTTTTTTTTTACTTCTACATTAATTCATTAAATCACGCTTTAATTTTTTAACAACTTTATAAAAATAACCCATTTCTGTAGCCGTGACTGCTTGGATATAGGTATATGTACATAAAATCACGTCTATATCAATTTAGGAGTAGGCGGAGCTAAATAAGTTGATTTGAATTCACTATTTATTTCTTATATTAAATTATATGCCATCAGTCTTCACCAAAAAAATTTTTTTCCTGATTCCATGATACCCGAACAGTCAGTATTTCCACGTGTCCAACCTTTTATACGTCAGACATTACCGGGGCCTTTATAAATATACAAGAGGCAATGCTTTTAGTGGCGAGACAAATAGTGGGCACTTCCCGGGATGGAGTGCCGATGGGCTGGTTAAAATGTATGAAACCTATTGACCTCAGGACTAGGAGTACCGACTTGGTAGATTGTGGGCCCTATTCTGGATTACCTTTAAATTTAGAATAAGTAGTACTGTCGATTTCAGAAGCAGCGTGGCGAGGAATATTCTAGTTCTGTCAATGAAATATTTTATTTTTTTGCAAAGTAAATAAGGAGCTAAAATGTATCACACCCCAAAAAAAAATGCGTCGCGTCACTAAGGTTCGTATTTATAAAGCGATTGAGAGCAATATTAAGTATGGATTTGAAGGGCCGTTTTGTACTGAAATGACATTTCTGATACAAACTAAAACTCGCTGTCACTCTTGAGAGCTGATTATAAATACGGGCGTTAGCTTCCAATACTGGCTCTTAGTCTGTGTTTGGCTATTATTTTTTAATTTTAACCACCACGTAATAAGATGGTGAACGCTGATGATATACTGGTCATTTCCCATGATAGAGTGGCGATGGGCTGGTTAAAATATATGAAACCTATTGATTTCATGCTTCGGTGAACTACACTGACTTGGGACAAGTTTTTAAAATAGTACTTTAACTTTCAGAAGTAAAATATTTACGTAATTTTCTCAATTTCATCTGGCATGCACTTAGACTCGTATTTATAAAGCGATCTCAAGATTGAGTGCAATATTAAGTGCGGATTTGACAGGAAGAACTATGAACTATGAACTATGAACAGGTCATTTTGTACTGGAATGACATTTCTGATACGAACTCAAACTCGCTGTCAGTCTCAAGTGCTGATCATAAATACGGGCCTTAGTTAATAATGATGGATACAATTACTAGAGTAGGGAGGTGCTCCAGTGAATGAATGATTAGTTGAAATTTTTTGAAAATTTCGACTGCAGATAACTTGTCTAAAAAGCCATAATTAAAAATATATACAAAATTTGTTTAAACGTCTGCAATCCATGATTAAGTTTGTGTTGGAATTAACGGAGGTAAAATTATGTTTTTAAGCTCCAAGCAATGAGCTAGAACGATCAAAAAACGGGTACAGGTCACGATTCTTGCAGACGTAAAAAGTTTTCTTTTTAAAAGACATTCGCGTTGCACTCCGCAGCCAATGAAGGGCAAGTCCAATATTTGCTGAGAGATTCCGACCGAGATCGAACAAGTCACACCATCGGAACAGTACTACCTATTCGACTTTTTATAGGAATAAAAAATAGAGAGACAAAAAGCTAAGAGGATACATCTGTTTCATTCATTCTGAAGCCAAAGATGATTCTATTTACGAAAGCGAACAATTTTCGCAATAAACATGAAAATAAATTGGTGAGCAGCAATTATTTACGGGAGGACAAACGTGTTTTAATATTTCGGTCTAGGTTTCTCAAGTATTTTGAGAAACGAATAATTAACCAATTAAGCACATCCGCTACGCCAAACGTGAACTCGGTTCATCATCATCATCATATCAGCCGACATCTACCCACAGCTGAGTATAGTATAGACGTCTTCTTTTGTACGCCATCTACCACGGTCCTGTGCCCCCCGCATCCACTGTTTACCCTCAACTCAGTTCATAAATACATAAAATCACGCCTTTATCCCTAATGGGGTAGGCAGAGCAAAATCGACCTAAGGAAGGTCATTCTGCCGCGTCTGACGAGTTTTGAGGGTTCTTACAGATGATTATGTATATTGCTATAGTGACGGGTTGTCAGCCCATCGCCTAAATAACAATACACTGAAACCCTGGAATCCCTTAGCTGGTTTTTACAGCATGCCCGGGAGGAGATGCAGCTGGCACATAATCTAATTCTATGTTTTTTATCACTCCCAGTCCAGCATGGAAGTAACTCAGTTCGCAGGTAAAAATTCCAGCAGACAGGCTTCAAGAGAAAACATTTTACGGTTACATGTTATTACAGGAGAAAAGTACGAGACGAATCGAGACAATCTCAATTCAGCAAGTCGCAAGATCGCACGGCATTTTTGCGCGTGTCCTATTGGCTGTATCAGTTGAATCTCAGTCGACAAGTATTATAATTTGACCAATCAACAACATTCCGCGAACTGCCGTCCGGAACTTCTTCTAGTCCATGATTTGTTAAACTTTTTCTGAAATTACTCTTGTTAATGATTTGAGGTTTCTGTCACGGTTTTTATATAGGACTTTTTTTTTGCATTAGTTAGGACAATGCAAAAAAAAACACCTGAATGTGTTAAGTAAGATTTCGTAGTTCGGAGGCTGCGTTAAACTGCCGTGCCTTGTTACTGTCTGTGTCCACGATGGTGGTCGTTACACAAACCATGTCAGAGGCTTATTATATTTTGTAGCTCGCTACGCTACTACGCCGTAGCAAAAGGCTACAACAGTTTAAAACTCTACAATCTACATTTGAATATTTGGGTCTAATAAAAACATAATTGTTTATGTATACTATTTAGTTAGCTATATAGGGCTTGCAACATGTTACGGGTACAAACCCTTTACGATCCCAACAGATGTTACGCAATCTTCGATTATTCACCGTTCGATTCCAATAAATGATCGCCTGATCGCGGAATGTGCTGATGTGTTAAGTGATGGTTTATTGTGGGACGTTTTGGACAGCTCTCGTCGCCTTTCATGCTCCGATCGTGGTAGCAAGAGGACAGTTCCTTGATCAATCGGGATCACCTAAATTAAGTTCGTGTTATAAGTTAGTTAAGGACTCTTCTTCTGTGGAACTTTTCAATAAAGTCTTTTAAACTTCAAAGACTCGCTTTCCTTTTTAAAAACACCTCCCGACAGCCGCCAAGTGTAAGTGGCGCAGACGGTAGAGGAAAGTTCGCGATCGTGTGTGCTAGACTGTACCTGTGCGTGATATCCAACTTCGAGTCCGCCCAAGTCGTCGACGCCGCCCTGCTGACTTTCCCGTAAAAGAATCTCACAGCTGGCTGTTGGAGGTCTACATCTACAGAAGAATCGACTTTAGAAACGACATCATCCAGCAATCGATGAGTCAACGTGCACCACGTATTATGCAGATGAAGATTACCATGATACTGTGAGTTATAGATACATAGATCCTATTGGTTGCTAATCCTATATTTCCTTTCTTTTCCCTTGTGTGTAAAATTTTCCAAAATTTTCTTCCCACGTAGAGATAGGGGTATTAAACCCAATACTCCGCGAAATATTCGCGAAAGTTATAGACAATCTCGTTTTCATAGAGACCTTTTATTAGCTCTTGAAGATATTGAAGAGGACGACGAATTTAACATGTCACTGCCAAATCCTTTAGAAGGACAAAGAGCCAATGCCCAACCAAATTCAGATGAAACCATTGATAAAATTTGGAAAGCTTTGAGATTAGTCCCAGAGTTTGATGGAAATTCAAATGTCTTAATCAGATTTCTTGATATTTGCGACAACCTTATACAAACGTATACGAATCCAGCTCCAGGAAATGAGTTATCTAATTCAGCTTTATTAAATGGAATTTTGAACAAAATAACTGGCAAAGCAGCCACCACCCTTGCAACAAATGGCATTCCTAGAGACTGGAATGGTATACGAAATGCTCTTATAAATTCATTTTCCGATCACAGGGATGAATCAGCGCTTTACACCGATTTGTCAATGCTAAAACAAGGACGCGATACCCCACACGTATTCTACGAACGCGTACAAAATTTGCTCAGTACTATAATAACCTATGTACAGCTACATGAAAATATAGGAACAACTGTAGAAGCAAAACGTGAACTTTACAAAAAGCTAGCTTTACAGTCGTATGTGAGAGGTCTTCATGAACCCCTTGGTTCCCGCATCCGTTGCATGCGACCGACCACATTAGAACAGGCATTAGAATTTGCACAGGCAGAATTAAATGTTCTGTACTTGCAAAATAAAAATGGTCAACCACCTTTTTCTAAAAATCCAGCCCAATTCACAAAACCATTCAATTTTTCACCTTTTAACGTGCCTATGATGATGCCACAAAATTTAAGACAATTTGGCTTCAATTCTACTGATCCGGTTCAACAAACCCGACCAATTTTTAATTTGCAAGACCAACAAAAATTTAATCAGATACCTAACAATAATCCTTTCAGACCAAATTCATTCAGTCAGCCTTCACAAATGGCCTTTCAATCACAGGGTCAAGGCCCATCAAGGACTCAGCAAATGATGCGAGCCCTTCCGCGTTCTAATATGTCGACCGGGTTTAGAATTGCACCCCGCAATGCATCGCAGTCGAACAATAGCTTCCCGAGACCGATGAGCGGCGTGAGTCACCCAGTCGCACGTGCGCTACCGCTGACTTCGCAAAACGGACAGATTCACATGAACGAAACATATGATCCATACTACTGTGTCTATGACAATGAAAATAATGACTATGATCATGATCAATACTTTGACTATGATGTGACAACACAAAACGAATTTTCGGAAAATCCATCCGAAAATTGCACCTACAATGACCAGGAAAATTTTTCCAAGAAGCCTCATTCCCAATCCCCAGAATAGAATTAAACCTTCATAGAAAAAAAGTTCTCACATTTTTGGAAATTTCTGACCCACCCCTAAAATTATTAGTTGATACGGGCGCTACAAACTCATTTTTGAGCCCGGAGGCTGTAAGTACTTTTTATTCTGACTTACCTCTGAATTATGACCCATTTGAAGTAGTGAGCGTGCATGCCATCACAAGGAATGATTATTCTATTACAATCCCTTGTTTTTCTGAATTAAAAGACCAAAACCCGATAACATTGTACATTCATCGTTTTCATGACTTTTTTGACGGACTAATTGGCCTAGACATTTTATTAAACTGGCGTTCCAAAATCGATCTAGAATCATTCATACTTAAAACCGAATTTGCGAATAACCCGATTTATATTTATCAGTCACCACAATGCAATAACTTAATGGAAACAATAGTGCCAGCGCAGTCTAGTAAAATAATTACAGTGCCAACTGAAGTCGCTAACGGAGACATTTTAATAGACCACCAATACATTTCGGAATGTTATATCACGGACTGTCTATCCACAGTAGAAAATGGTTCTGCTCCTATAGAAATTTTTAACCCGACCCAAAACGACGTTATCTTTACCTTATCAGAACCAATTCGCGCACACTTATTTAACGTAGAGACTGTACCGCGAAGCGTACCCGTCACCGACAACAATGGGAAGGCCGCGCGATTCCATGAAGTCTTATCGCGCCTGCGGACTGGCCATATGAACGCTGAGGAAAAAGCAAACTTACTTGCACTTTGTAAAGAATACTCTGACATTTTTTATTTAGAAAACGAGCCACTGACATTCACGAGTAAAATTAAACATAGAATAAATACCACTGATGAGGTCCCCGTTCACACTAAGACTTATAGGTATCCGTATATACATAGGAAAGAAGTTCAGAATCAGATTAATAAAATGCTTGACCAAGGCATAATAAGGCCGTCCACTTCAGCTTGGAGTGCGCCTATTTGGATCGTCCCGAAAAAATCTGATGCTTCTGGTAAAGTCAAATGGCGACTAGTAGTTGACTTCAGAAAACTTAATGAAAAGACAATAGATGACAGATACCCCATCCCCAATATTACGGACATACTTGACAAATTAGGCAGATGCCAATACTTTACAACTCTTGATCTCGCTAGCGGATTCTACCAGGTAGAAATGCACCCTGACGACATTCACAAAACAGCTTTTAATGTTGCTGATGGTAATGGAAAATTTGAATATTTGAGAATGCCTATGGGCCTCAAAAATAGTCCTAGCACGTTCCAAAGGGTCATGGATAACGTTCTACGTGGCCTAGCAAACGTCATATGTACCGTTTACTTAGATGACATTTTGGTATTTTCGACTTCACTTCAAGAACACATGATAAACTTGCGTAAAATTTTTGACCGGCTTAGAGAATCTAATTTTAAAATTCAAATGGACAAATCTGAATTTTTGACCCATGAAACACCCTACTTAGGACACATTATAACCCCCGAAGGTGTCAAACCCAACCCTGACAAAATTGCTGCCATTATGAAATATCCTATCCCTAAAACACCTAAGCAGATTAAAGGATTTCTTGGTCTTTTAGGATATTACAGACGATTCATACCCGACTTCGCCCGATTGACGAAACCTTTGACGACATGTCTTAAAAAAGGAGCCAAAATTAAGTTGACCCCTGACTATGTAAAATGTTTTGAGCACTGCAAAACTTTACTGATCAACGACCCTATCTTACAGTATCCTGACTTTACTAAAGAATTTAACTTAACAACTGACGCTTCAAATATTGCACTAGGAGCAATCCTCTCACAAGGCCCTATTGGCGCTGACAGACCCATAGCATATGCATCACGAACTCTAAACGACAGCGAAATCAACTATTCGACAATTGAAAAGGAACTTCTTGCTATAGTTTGGGCAACGAAGTATTTCCGACCTTATCTTTTTGGCAGAAAATTCAAAATTATAACTGATCACAAACCGCTTCAATGGCTTTTACAGACAAAAGAACCTAACAGTCGTCTCACACGCTGGAAACTCAAATTGGCAGAATATAATTTTACAATAGTCTACAAGAAAGGGAAAAATAACACAAATGCCGATGCTCTTTCACGCATCGAGATCAATTTCGAAGACCTTACATCAATGGTTGTTAATATCAGTTCCGGTTCTTCTTCTCGAAGATCTTCGGTATCAACTGTCACTGCACCTGATGAAAGACCCATTATTAGCCAATCATCAACAGATACAGCACCCTCTCTTCGACCTCTCAGTAGTCCCTCTCTTTTTGTAGAGACACAAGGACCTATTATGAGGCAATCTTCCACAGATACTGCACCTTCTTTTCGAGTTCTAAGTAGTCCACTTCCATTCGAAGACACGCAAAGAAATGAAATCCTAAATGATAATATAGATGATGATTTACCTTCAGGTACTGCTCACACTAGTGTGGAACATCCCATTCTAGAAATTCCAATTTCTGAGGACCCTTTGAATAAATTTAGAAGACAAATCGTAATTAAGTGCACAGATGTTTCAAATAAAATTAAACCAAAAACTACCACACCATTTGAAAATTTTAGAAAATGTGTCGTTCATGTCTCGGAAAATAATCTGCAGGAAGATCTGATAAATGTTGTAAAAAATCACATTGATCCGAAATTACGCACTGCTGTTCTAATTGAACCGACCGATAAAATTTACTCTATTGTACCGATCTTGCAGAATACTTTCAAAAACTCATCTATGAATTTAGTTCTTGTTAAACGCGAAGTTCAAAATATCAGTGATTATCTGAATCAGCAGGAGATTATCTCTAAATATCATTCAGGAAAAACGAATCACAGAGGCATAAATGAAACTTATCTTTCTCTCTCTCAAAGGTACTTTTGGCCAAAACTTAAAGAAAGTTCTTCTTCTCGCGATTGGAACTTCTCTAAAGCCAATTTTGAGTTAATGTATAAACTTTTCAGCGAAGTCAATTGGGATCCTGTCTTGGTAGCCAAAAATGTAGATGATGCCGTTGAAGCATTCTATAACGTAATTTACAACATATTTGACCTTTGTGTCCCTAAAAAATGTCGGCCTAAAGGAATCATAAACCGCTTCCCAGTTTGGTTCACATTAGACATAATTAAAGATATTGAACATAAGAATCATCTTCATCAGCAATGGAAAGTTACTAATGACAACGAAAAATACAGAATATTCAGTAAGCTTAGAGCCGAACTGAAAATACGGATTGCAGATGCCTATGATTTTTATGTTCAACGTATACAAAGAAATATAAAAAAGAACCCAAAAGAGTTCTGGAAACATATGGACAATCTAAAGACTGCTGGTGGGTTTGTTTCACAGTTGAGCTACCAAGGTAGAAAATTAGAAGGTCAAGACGCAGCTAATGGTTTTGCAAGCTTTTTCTCAAATGTATTCCTTCCTGATGAGCCAATACTTAACGTTAACAATGCCAACTCTAGTGATTGCAGTAAAACAGCCAACTATATTCATATTAATTCCATTTCTTATTCGGACGTTCAGCACGCATTGCAAAAATTAAAATCATCATGCACAATAGGACCAGACCATTTACCTACATATATTTTAAAAGGATGTAAAGAATATTTCATTGAACCCATACTATACATTTTTAATCTTTCAATTGTGACCTGTAAATATCCAAAACACTGGAAACTGTCCCAAGTGACTCCTATACCAAAAAATAGAGACAAATCATCCGTAGAAAACTATAGGCCTATAGCTATCTTATCAGCAGTTGCAAAAGTTTTTGAATCAGTCCTGCATAATAAAATAGTCAGGCAGGTATCTCCGTACATAAGCAATAGTCAACATGGTTTTCGTTCAGGAAGGTCAGTTAATTCCAATCTTCTCTCTCTTGTGGATCTTATCTCTTCAAATATGGATAAAGGTTTACAGGTCGACATCGTATACTTTGACTTCTCCAAGGCCTTTGATCGAGTTGACAACGATATACTTCTACAGAAGCTTTGTTTAATAGGATTTACACCTTCTCTTCTCAAATTATTCGCAGATTATTTAAAAGATCGACAACAATATATCCGATATGGCTGCTACGTGTCTAAAACTTATCACACACGTTCGGGTGTGAGTCAAGGTTCCATCCTGGGCCCACTTTTATTTATCTTGATGATAAACGATTTAGATACCGCTCTTCAGCACTCAGATTGTCTCTTGTATGCTGATGATTTAAAACTTGTACGCATTGTGGAATCCCTAGTTGATTGTCATAATTTGCAAATAGACATTAACCTGGTTCACCAATGGAGCGTCACAAACAAACTTAATTTCAATCCTGATAAATGTTCCGTCATATCGTACACACGCGCTCTGCAGCCAATACATAATCAATACAACTTAGATACCAATATAATAGATCGTGTGACTTCGGTCAAAGACCTTGGGGTATTATTTGACACAAAGCTCACCTTTAACGACCACATTTCCGCTTTAGCAGTAGAGTGCTTCCGAAGACTAGGTTTTGTTAATCGCAACACTAGAGATTTTACGGACAAACATACTATTCAGTTACTCTATTCTGCCCTGGTACGCTCTAAAATCGAAACATCATCAGTGATTTGGGGACCACACGAAAGTACTTACAGTCTCTTACTGGAAAAAATACAAAAGGCCTTCCTTCGTTCCCTTTACAAAAAATGTTGCGGATATTATCCATTTCTGTATCCGACGAAATTTTTGCTGGGTGCTTTAGGTTTCAATTCTTTGGAAACGAGACGGAATTACCAACTTATGGTTACGACATGTCGTATTATACGTGGAGAATTTGATTGCCCAGAGCTGGTCTCCAATGCCTTGGCTTTTTATGTACCGGACAGGTATCTGCGCGGTCGCGGGCATCAGCTGCTGGCTCTACCAGACTGTCGCACGGTGGCGCGGTGCGAGTCTCCTTTAGTTCGCGGACTTGGTCTCCTTAGACAGCTCGTGAATACAGTTCCAGAAATTGATTTATTTGCCGATAGTTCTTCACATTTAAGTAAGAAGTTCCTAGACTTCTGCGGAAATTGTAAACTATGAATTATAATTTGTACCTAATCTTAATAATTGATCTCATTATGTATAAGAAAGATTGTTTATATTTTATGTTAAATACTAATGTAACGTTCCTTGTATAGTATTTTAGGTTTAACCTGTGTAACTATACATTGTATTGATAAATAAATAATAAATAATAAAAAAAATAATAAAGTATAACCAAATTCATAAACGAATGTACAATATGTGGACGTGCAAAATATGATCGTAACCCAATTCGGCCCGAATTCCAAATTGTTCCCCCGCCCTCAAAACCATTTGAACACACACATGCAGATGTTTTGACTATTGAACAAGACAAATATTTCACCATCATAGACTCATTCTCTAAATATGCGCAAGCATATCATCTTCCAGATTGCACTGCCCCAAATATAGTTAAAGCTCTTTTGACTTTTTCTACTCACCATGGCTTCCCTTTGACCATAACCACGGACAGAGGCACAGAATTTACGAATCAAATTGTCGCCGAATTTCTTAAATTACATAAAATCCAACACCATACCATTGCTGCACATTCTCCCAATGAAAATGGTATGATAGAAAGATTTCATAACACCTTGTTAGAACATCTTCGTTTGTTGAAAATACAGCATCCTAATGAATCGGCGATGAATTTAGTTTCCTTTGCACTTATTGCATACAACAGTTCAGTACATAGCCTTACAAAATGTCGACCATTCGATTTAATTTCTGGCCACTTTGACCCTAGAGACCCGGCTGACTTAGATCTGAACCAAAGACTATTACAACTATATTCACAAGAACACAAAGAAAAAATGCAGACTGTATACAAAATTATTCATGACGAAGCCTATTCGAACCGCGAAGCAATAATGACTAGACGAAACCTTGATAGAGAACCTGAAATAAATTATGATCAAAATCAAGAAGTTTATATAAAAAATCCAATGGCAACTAGGCAAAAGTTAGCACCCCGATATACTCATGATAAGGTAACAGCAAATTTGCCCATTCACATATATACGTCCAGAAAAAAGGGACCGGTTGCAAAAACAAGACTGAAACGAAATAAAAAGATTAATGATCATACATTGTTGCAGGACTCTAATTCTCGCGACGACCCTGGTCCAAGCAGAGTTCAACCCTCTACAAGTACTAACCATCCGACTTGACAGCTTAGCCGATGGACCCGGAATTTTACCATTTAAACTTGGAATGACCAGAATAATATCCCACGACCATACATTTTTACAAGAAATTGACCTTGGAAAAATACAAAGACAAATTGACATAGTTAAAACTCAATTATCTGATGCTGCTAACAAAATTTCAAATACTAATTTTCTACTATTTAAACATCAGATTATTCATTTATTTGGCAAGTTAAATAAAACTATTGAGCAATTAGAATCTTTTGAGCCCAGAAGAATACGACGTGGTTTAATCGATCCTTTAGGTACTGTTATTAAAAGTATAACTGGAAATCTTGACCATGATGATGCCCTGAGATTTGAAAAAGCTCTTAAAATTTTGCAAGAAAATGATCAAGAATTGTCAGCTAAATTCAATAAACATATCAGTTTGTATAAAGATTTGACAATCCAACAAACTCAAATTTTAAGTAATTTATCTGCTAATCAGAAAAAGTTAGATAAAGCCATAACTTACATGCTTAACAGTACCAATTTTGATAAGGAACGTATAACTCAATATGCTCAACTTTCCCAAATTTTTAGTATTCTCAGCGAAAATATTCAAGATCTTTCTTTTGAAATAACTAGGTTAGAAAATGTATTAGCTTTTAGTCGCACAAATTCTATGCACCATTCACTATTATCTATTAATGATTTAAGTAATATGATAAGCAAAGTAAAAGGTCTGTATGGTTCTATCGCAGTTCCAGATTTTGACATTAGATATTTTTATGATATAATTAGTTTAGGAACGTATTTCGTTGGTAAGAAAATTGTAATTGTCCTCAAGCTTCCTATCATGTCCCCTGCTATGTATGACCTTTATCAACTCTGTCCTGTACCTAATAGATTTTCCGAAATAATCCTACCCCCTTTACCTTATTTGGCAACCAATTCCCAGGAATTTGTGTACTTAGAGGCAGAATGCCCGAAGTTTGAAACCTGGTACATCTGCAAGCAGAAAATTATACATCAAACCCGTACGCACCGCGACTGTATTGCCCACCTTATACATGAACAGGAAATAGATAAATCATGCCAGTCTACAGCGGTCACACTAACCAGAGAAGCACTCTTAGAACTAGATAGTCAGCATTACATAATTTCGTTTCCCAAGAAAACTAGAGTACAAATATTCTGTGGACAAGAAGAACATCGTCAGCTAGAAGGAAGTTTCTTAGCAAGTATTCCACGAAATTGCAACATTCGCACACCTGAATTCACGATAATCAATACCGATGACAAACTCCGCGGACATGCTGTTGAAATAATGGATTTCGCAAGATTATCGACGCTGTCATCGAATCCGGCAGAACAATCACTTCATTATAATCTGACTACCATTGATTTAAATACGTTGCACAATATACAACATCAAGTTCTCATGGAAACTCCCGAGAAGCCGAGCTCAGTAGAATTTTCAAGTATATATCATACAACAATTCCTACATACATGCTTTTGTTAAGTGCGGCTGCCCTTGTCAGCATTCTACTGTACTGTCATCGACGCCGAATGAAGATATCCACGCCGACTAATGTTGAACTCACTGCAGTTAATCCGACGCCTATGAATACCCCTGAAGAGCGTAGAGCCGCAACATTTTCATTATGCATTGGAAAATAGTTGCTCGACTAGGAGGGGAGGTGTTACGGGTACAAACCCTTTACGATCCCAACAGATGTTACGCAATCTTCGATTATTCACCGTTCGATTCCAATAAATGATCGCCTGATCGCGGAATGTGCTGATGTGTTAAGTGATGGTTTATTGTGGGACGTTTTGGACAGCTCTCGTCGCCTTTCATGCTCCGATCGTGGTAGCAAGAGGACAGTTCCTTGATCAATCGGGATCACCTAAATTAAGTTCGTGTTATAAGTTAGTTAAGGACTCTTCTTCTGTGGAACTTTTCAATAAAGTCTTTTAAACTTCAAAGACTCGCTTTCCTTTTTAAAAACACCTCCCGACAGCCGCCAAGTGTAAGTAACACGTAAACAAGTTCACAAAAAGTTTCTATCATATTTTGATCAGAAATCATACATCACCTTAAAGTATGCGTATTGCGTAATGATGACGTCACCAAACGTATGGTTTCCTTTTCGCACTCATAACCAGCAATAAACACGCGTAACCACGTTATCTGAAGGGTGCTCCACATCAAGTGCTGATCAAGACTCAGCAGATACACTTTATTGCCACAATTTGAAACTCCCGAATGTTGTTTACAAGCTTTTTGTAACGTGGCTTCACTCGTATTGAAAGTTTTATTGAAATGAGTAATAGATTGTGAAAATATTAGTAAACTCATCCTCTATCTTCACCATAAAAAATATCATTTTTTAAGCCTATCACTGTTATTGTCGAACCGTTTACGCTTCATTTCACATAATAATGTATCAATATTCAATGGCCAATCAATGCATTCAATCGAAAGTTCATAAACACACTAATATTTGCAATAAGCCGCGTCGCATACACCATCTCCGCCGTCCCAAGTCACGACGCTTAAACTAATTACGTCACCCGATGCGATATCATTTGATTACCGACAGATGGCGCTGATTCGATTCAAACATGGCGCGCCTGTGACGTCACAAGACGCTACAAGTTTGCGCGCGAAAATTGGCCTGATTAATTCGATTTTAAACGTTCCAAGATTTATTGTCAGTTGATAAAACGGTTGTTACCCGTGTTTGTAGACATTGAAGCCGGCAGCGCGAGTAATTAAGTTTGTGGACCGTCAAAGAGTTACGGATTCAATCAAAGATTTAAGCGCTTATATTTTTTTGTGTTTTATAGCCAACGCCATTAAATTCCTGCTGTTAATTTTTGGATTAGAGACTTTAAAAAAGTAATATCGTGTTGAAATGAAGACAGCCTAAAATAAATGTAAACACATCAACT